>CAOJBK015522938.1:0-13259 GCA_948294925.1 Codiaeum variegatum
ATGGTGCAACATGTCTTGAATTTTCAATAGTTAAATATTCCATTAACTTTGGAGGAGAGTCCTAATTTGAACCCTGTTCTTAGGAATGTGCAAAAACTGGTGCATCATATCTTGCATTTTCACTAGTTAAGGATTCCACCATATTTAAAGTAGAGTCTTGGACCATTCCTCCTTCTCCTTTAGTAGCTTATTATTCCACCAACTTTGAAGGTGATTCCTGATCATTTTCTCCTTCATTTCCTTATGGTGCATTAGAGGAATCTTCAATTATAATGGATTTACTTCTTGAGAGTTGTACTTCTAAACCATGAAACCCATTAATAATAGTGTGATCCATCCCCTTTTTGAATCCAACCCTCTCGATTAATAAATGACACAAGTTCAGGTGTAGTGATAATAGTAGTTGAGTATTTGTAAAAAGGGAAGTTGCTTTCATCAAAGACTACATGTCTAGAAATATTCATATAATTTGTGGCAAGATCAAAACATTGGGTTGTATCCAATGAATACACAAGGATAAGTTTTCCTTGAGAATTTTTCATTCCCATAGTTTCAAAGATAAGGATAACACCTGCAACTAAAAGTCCATAAAATACCATAATCGGGGTTAGTCCCAAAAAGTTTAGAAAATTAACTTTCCATATCTAGTGATTAAGACGATAACGATTAGGAAAGCATCAACCTAATATTTCATAAGAAGATTGAAAAAGGAGGATGAAGCTGGTCTCAACGATCTAGCGATGTTTCCTCTCGGAAACACAGTTTTGTTCATGAGTATTTAGACAAGAAAATTGTTGTTGTATTCCACATTGTTTAAGGTGCTCTTGAAATTTTGTGGAAGTAAACTCTCCACCTACATCACTTTGAAAGATCTTTATTTTTCTATCAAAATGATTTTCAATAAGTTTTTGCAACTTAACAAATTGCTCAAAAAAATATGATTTCTTCTTTCAATAGATCATCCTCAAATATCTTGAAAAATCATCAATAATGACATTATAATAATTAAAATTTTGACAAGATGAAATAGAAGTAGGTCCCCATAAATCACAACGTAATTTCTCAAGAGGATAATTAGAAATACTTATAAATAATTTAAAAGACAGCTTGCAACTTTTCCCCATTTGACAATAAGGACAAATGGTTCCCTTTTTCCAATTTGAAACATGAATCAATTTATTATTTTGTAAGAAATTTAAAAACTTAGAGTTTGCATGCCCTAAACATTGATGCCATAAAGTAAAATCTCTCTTAGAAATGGCTACGAATGTAGCATTCTTTACTTCTTCTAGAGTATATAAACCTCTGTTCTTGAAATCTTTAGCAATCACTCTTCCTTGAAAGTCCTTAACAACAAATTTGTTAAACTAAAAAATAATAATACACTCATTATCTTTAGTCAATTGATGTACAGATATGAGATCTTTCTTTATCTCAGGTACAATAAGAACTTTCTTAAGTTTAAGATGACCAATTTAAGTCTCTATAGAGCCCTCTCCTACTTGAGTAATATCAAGACTCTCACCATTAGCAATATTAAAAGATTATTTACTATGATAAGGGGTGAGTTTTGAAATGTTACCAATGTTGTTACTGATATGTGTAAAGGCGCTTGAATTCGCATAAAGAGAAGGGTCATTGTCCTTATTTATTGCAAGTGTGGCTAAAGCTTGAAGAAGTTCTTCTTCATGCTGAAAAGAGTAGTCAAATCTGCTCCAACATTTGATAGCTGAGTGATTAATTTTACCACAAATTTGGTATGTTAGAGTGTTTTCCTTTTATTTGGTAGACTTTTGCATCTAAAATTCTTTATGAATAAATTGGCCTCTATAGGCAGCAAGACCAAAGCCACGACCTCTTAAACTAAATACTGTCGTAGGTTTGTTCATGATTTATTTGATGCCCATTAGTTTCAACTTCCAATTGCATCATCTGATCATGAGCTTTAAGAGACAAAACAAATTGATTAAATGAAGGCTTGGTAAGCATAGCCATGCGGAAATCTTTATATTTCGATCCAAGTCCTATAGGAATTTTAAGACTTTGTTTGTTTCATCAAGAAGTCTCTTAATTGTAGCAAGATGATCACGTATATTTTTGAATTTTCAATACTCATCAAGAGTCATATTCCATTTTGCAAGGGTCATGAGAGTTTAAGTCAAGAGAATTTCCTTTTCCTTTGAACTAGGCAACTATTTTTCTTCAATTGATCTCCATACTTGATAAGTTGTGCTAATATCATGAAGATCGAGCAACATTTTCTTAGTAATATTTTCCAATAACCATGTGGTTAAAAGGCCATCATTGTTGAGCCAAGCAACATAAGTTGGGTTGTCTATCTCTTTGTCATCATACTATAATTTCATAGCAGGTTTGCTTCCTTCTTCTAAATGGTGTTTGAACACCGAGGCTACAAATGAGTGGAAGAACTTGTGATTTTCATAGAAGAAAATTTGTTTGATTGAGTTTTAAAGTCATAAAGTTGGAAAATTGATGAAAATTAGTAATGGTGAGCAAAGTTTCATTTGAATTGCCCATGAGATTGATTGAAAAATTTTTGTTTTCTTGTGTGTAAGGCTCCGATATCATAAAGAGAATATATCAAAGAGATAAAGAAATAAATTTGAAAATAACCAATTTAAAATCTCATTCCTTAAAATCAATAAAACAAATCATCTCCTATATATACAAGATGCACACCAGAAATAAAAGAAAGAAAAAAACATAAAAAATTAATAAAACAAATCATCTCCTATATATACAAGATGCACACCAGAAATAAAAAGAAAGAAAAAACATAAAAAGGAAAGAAATAAATTGATCACCAACGATAATCTCAATTATAGCCTCTAGATACACCAAATCAATTAAATTAGGAAATAAGATATTCACTAGTCGTTGGAGAATCGGTGCATGTTGGACACTTTATCATTCGATTTTTCCTCCATACTATTGTCTGTCTTCTTCACTCTTTTTCAAGTTGACGCATGATTTGGTGCATGCTTGGGTATTTTGCCATTCTACTTCTTTAATAATAATCTATTCTCTTCTAACAGGAAGTAGAAAGGATAGGTAGGAAGAGGAAAATATATTTGAAAGAGGGAGAGTGAACCTTTGACTCGGAAGTAATTTTGTGTTTTGAAGATTTTTGAGAATTCTTAATGAAAATGAAATTAGTCAAATAAGAGAAGTGACCAAAAGGAAATTTTAATGGCAAAGATGCCATAGTGAGAACCCTGGGGGACCACATGGGGTAGAATCCATATTTATTTGGAGAGATATTAAATAAGAAAGAAGAATACAACATTAATAATAATGAGCCTTAAGTTTTAGAAGCTATTTGAATTAAATGAGAAAGAGAGAGAGAGAGTCTTTGGCCTTTCTCTCAACCCTTCCCTTAACTCTATCTGTGTCTCTTGCTGTGTAGGAAGAAAAAATTTTGATGGTAAAAAGAAGGATTTATGGGACCATAAACAACAAATTTTACAAGCTTTCAAAATGGGAACTTGGCTTTATTTCTAGCTCTTCTTTCACAGCAATATTTAATTAAGTTGTTCACTAAAATATTCTAACTTATTCTCACTTGTATCCTAATTTGATGTCTTAATATATACATACATGCATCTAATGGTATTTATATTTATTTATTTATATATAAAGGAAGGTTAAAAAACTTTATAATCATAAATTTAATGAATTACACAGAATCATTAATAGATACTATATAGTAAAATAGACCATAATTCCCTCTAAATTTGAAGTAATATTCATATATTATAAAGACAAATTGAGAATATTTTGAATTTAATTAATTTATAGGTATTCCAAACTAGAAAATTTATTTTCTTTTCATCTAGAAAATTTATTTTCTTTTCATCACAATGTCAATCACATAATAAGTAATTTGATAACTTTTTTTAAAATTTTATACATTTTTAATCAATACTGCCTTAACATCAGCTTTTGATTTCGCCCTGATTATGTGGAAAACATAATCATGGAAGGTCTTCTTAATTATTTATAATAAATAAGTAGCTAATAGTTTTGTATTCAAATTAAAAGGTTAAAGACAAAGTTGAATAAACTATAATAAGCCTTACTATGCTGTTCATGCAAATAATAGAAAGTGGTGTTATATATTATTTAATTAATTAGTTAAAAGACAGTCATGGCATGTGCTGTATTCGTTGCAAGAACATCTCAACAAGAAACAGGAAGAAAAGCTTTCACTTTCGAGCTCATTATAATGTCATAATTTAATTATTAAATTAATTTCTCTCTAATAAATAAACCATTTTTTTTATAGTAATTGTCAATTTTATTTTATTTGATTGAAGTTAACAAGAGGAAAAAAAACATATGATTTAACAATTTACCCAAAGTCGATAGGCCTCCCAATACATCCGAAAAACTAAAGTAAAATCATATGTGAAAAAACTTTTCAGACCAAAAGCAATAAAGCTAAAAATATAGGATAATATAATGATAAAAAGACCGTGATGTAACGCAATAGAAGGACTGGGGCATCACAATCTGTACAGAAAACAAAAGAAGAGGCAGAATCTAAAAACAACCCACAATACATAAATAACCATCCAAAATAATTTGATCCAAAAAATAGAGCATCTATAGAGAACAACTTGAGATCCCTAGATTCCATAAAAGGATCATTCTAACTTATTATTATCATTGTCCTTCAGATGCCTTTCTAGCATATTACTAAGCTGCAGACAAATACCCTTACGATTAGAACCTTGGAACATGCTTAGTTGCTCTCCAATATCAAAAGCTCGACTAGCCTTTTTTTCAACTGAAAGAGGTAAAGGTTGCTTAAATGCATTATTATAAGGGGTAAGTCAGAGTTGACAAGCAGGAGATTCATATTTTTAATGCCATCATCCGAGACCGGGTCAAAAAAAGGAGTGGAGGCTGGAGGGAGAAAATGTTTGGATTTTTTGGAGGTTTTTTTCCTTGTGAATAACAATTTCTTACCTCTTTTTTCTGCTTTTTGGCATGGGAAAGAGCTTTACAGTTGAAGGAGGGGGAAAGGTTGTGATCAGGATCAAAGGGGTTAACAATAGAGGAGGAGGCGACAAAAGGTATTAAGGAAGAAGAGGGTGCAACTATCAAACCAAGTTGATTCAAAGCGGAAGATCTAACAGGGGACATAGCAGGGGAAGGGGTATGTAAGGGAACAAAAGGGGAGGTAGGGGAAGTAGGAGAAGAAGGGCGAAGATGAGAGGTGAAAAAAAGGAGGGGAGCGATGGGGGGAGGCTTAGAAAATATAGCAACATAGGAATCTGAAACATGAGATGCAGAATGAGAGGGGTTAGAAGCAAAAAGACCTTCATTATTAACTGAGGGAAAAGGCTGAGAAAGGGGAGAAGGAGAGTCAGAAGCTAAACCAATAGTAGGGAAAAGAGAGAAGGGATCAAAAGGTTAAGAATCTTCAAATTTTCTAATTTGGAAGGAGGACTCATCAATAATAATAGAGATCACATCAGAAATATGAGACTTCAAAACGGTTAAAATAAGGAATCTGGCAGTGTGTAAATTGGATTTATTGATAGAAGCCGTGTTTATATAGATAAACTTGCCTCACTTAGAAGAGACCATAGAAAACAATTGATCCTCCCAAATATGAATTGGAAGGAATTCATAGTTCAACCACACAAGACGTTCATGAACTAAATTAGAGGGTTTTCACCATTTTACAAAACTAAAAACATCACAAACCCAATTAGAAGTATTGTTGTTGAAAGACTCCAAAAGTTCAAGAGATTCAAATCTCAATAATACACTCAACCCACCAAGATAAGAAATATTGCAGCCAGATATGCCACTAACACGAAAAAAATCACTAAGACCCGGAATAAACTTAACATTAAGCAATTCACCAAATATGCATATATTTAATTAAGAAGAGCAATCCTTGTTGGAGTTGAACACGAGTAGGGGAGCAACAGAATTCTTAGCAATGTTGTTTTTAATAGCAACAGTAGGCACAAATGATTTTTGTATGGGATGTGAATGATCGTTAGCAAGCTTAACCAACAATTTATTCCGGCCAAATAATATGGCATTCTACTTAGAGATAGCCAAATAAACTTCAGAAAAGGACTTAAAATGAATGAAGGCAGAGAATGACTTCTCAACTTATTTGGTATGGAAACATCGCGCATCCGCCCGAATCTTGCGAATAAAGGCTTGAGGTCCTATGCAATAGCTTGAAGTGGAAGGTAATCAACAAATGAAGTTCTGGTGCCATTCAAGGTCACTGAATAGTCGATTACACTGTTGCAAAGGAGGGTAACACATGCTAATACCCAAAAATAATGAAGGAAAAATGAGTCGGCTGGGGCTTGGGCAGCATAGTGGCTAAGGTTGGGTTAAATCTGGGTTAAGAAAATTCGAGTCTGGTTAATTCGGGTCGGGTCTACTTCACAGAAGCGGATTGAAAGCGGGTTGAGGAGGAGAAGAACGGGGTTGAAGGTGTAGCAGAGGTTTGTGGTGTCTAAGGGCTGGTCGGCTTAACGGGAATGGACAGAGCGAGGGTCGTGATTTGCAGAGGGGCTATGGCTCGCCAGCGACTGGAAATTCAGGCAGAGGAAGGAGAGAGATCAGTCGATCTATAAAACTGTCTGTACAATTAGACGAAGAAGTGTTGAAAGATCAGAGAAGTGACGACGTGGCCAAGGAAAGCGGCGAGGGTGGCGGTGAATGTGTTGCGGCGCCCATATGCATGTCTTTTTTGGGAATTTGGATTTTTTTTTTGTTTATTTTTGATGCATCATCTTTTTATTATAAAAATACAATTTATTGGAAAGTATATAAATAAACCATATTTATTTATTTATTATAACCATATTTATTTATTATATTTAAAATTTGCTATGAATGTGTTTTTTTTTTCTAAATAAACAATTTCCATTAAAAAAAGTTTAAAGTTCATATCAGTATAATAAATAATAATACAATAGGTATCAATATATAGATTAAAGGTCACTACGTCTATTACATAACTCTACATACATAGAATTAATCAAACTAGGTTTTAAACCCAAAATAAATTGGGTATCAAGACCTGTAGGGGAAGTGCTTCATGATGCACAACAAAAAAATTTTTACTAAAAAGCCCCTCAACCATAACCACACTACAAGCCTTTCTCTCTCTCTCTCTCTCCTTCATGGGGGACCGAGAAAAAGAAAGCTAGCTTGCCACAGAGAGGAGCCTTCATAGGGGACCGAGAAAAAGAAAGCTAGCTTGCCATAGAGAGGAGTTTCACTACTGGACTAAATTTCCTGTACAAGCACTAATGGAGCTTCATGCACAGCAGCAAACAAAATGACATATTTTGGATTAAAAACTATTGGAATCAGCTACAATAGATGATGATGGTTGCTATTTCCAGGCAGTTGGATGTAAGAATAGAAAGGTCATAGACATTGAAAAAAAAGCTTATTTCTTTAGTCATTATGCCCTTTTAACACTTCATCATACTAAGTTCTCTTCATCGAAGCTCAACTACTTGACCATCAAGAACAGAAATTTGTTGTGCAAAAGCCAAGTCAAACTAATACATGAGCCAAAGATCAATAAAAATAAGGATTGATTTACAATACTGATAACTCACTCCTATAAAGGTTCCATTCCAGACAACCCCCGGGATCACCCATACTGACTAAAGACATGGAGCTTAGATGCCTAAGTCTTGGTTGATCGTAATGTTAGTAAGAATAGGGAAAGCCTCTAGGGATCGTCCTGAAATGGAGTGATCGTCTTGGAATGGGGGGCTTGTTGTTGAATGGATGGGTCGTCCTAAGACGATAAGACTCTAGAAGTCCTCGTTACAAACGACACGCTAAGGGATTGGTATTGTACAGAGTCCTATTCTGAGATGTTAGGGGCATAAGCTTATCTCTTCTAAACTATAGGGATAAGATTGGGCAAGAGTTGGCTATATAAACCTAATTCCCCCATTGGAAAATAGGTTAATGACTCTGCTCTCTCTCTCTATTTCTTTCCTGTTTGCTTTCTATTTTAACCTAGTAACTTAGGCATCAAAGTGGTTATCATTAGGCATCAACATATGCTTTCTTATGTGTTTTCAGGATCCTTCTAAAAGCATCGGATGTAGACCATGGGTTGTCTTGTGGGGTCCTCTTAAGCCACAAGACAACATTTGGTATGCTCAGGGTGGACATGTCCTCAGTTTTTCCTATTAGTTGAATGACTATAGTGAATTCAACAAGGAATATTGATCTGAATCGGGGATTGGAGTTGTTCCTAGATGAACTAGGACTGAACATGGAAGAACCTACTGACCTAGTATGTCAGGATACTAGGGTGGTCCAAGTGAGAAATAATATGCCTCTAACCCCGGGAGTCACTCCAGTTAGGAATGTGCCTAGGGATAGGGTGCTCCAAGGGTACAAGGAGTTGGAGCACCACAAGCATAGAGAGTAGGCAATCTCCACCTAGGCCCTACCCTAGATTTTAACAACCTAGTGGCAATGGAGGGTATGTACAGTAACTATTTATAACTATAGAAGTAGGTGGCGGTTCTGCAATAACAGGTGCAACACCTTTCTCAAGTGCACAACCTTGGACTAGAAAAGGCTAATTAATGTCATATTGACCCCGCCCAGCAAAGGAGGCAAGAGGCAACCTCAAAGGCTAAAAGTCATATAGAAGATGTGGTTGAGAATGTACTGGGGAAGACAACTCCAAGGATGGTTATAGCTCAGGCGATGAAGGCAGTTTTAGATAATATGGGAATAAAGGGTGCCACTATTGACTTGGATCTATTAGAAGAATCACCCTTGGAAGATGAAATACTGGTAAAAGATTATCCCCCTAGGTTTGAAAAGCCCCCGAGGTTAGATAATTATTATGGAAAATCCTACCCCATGGCATATGTTAACAAGTTCAAAATAGAGATTCACTCGTAAACATACCAAAACCACATTCTATGTCGTCTCTTCCTCACAATCGTAGTTGGAGTAGCCTCTGAATGGTACAAAAAGTTTCCCACAAAGTCCATATCCTCCTTTAAACAGTTCTCATATCTCTTTCATACTAGGTTCATGCCCTTAAGGAGAAAATCGAAGCATTCAACTGACATGTTAACGGTGAGACAAATGCCCAAGGAGACCCTAAGGCAATACTTAAAGTGGTATAATCAAGAAGTAAAAGAAGTATCAAATTTCCAATTCGACACTACTTATTTGGTAATTTTAAATGGGACCACTAGTCAACAGTTACAGAAGAAACTCTTTGCAGTTCAAGCCACTATGTGGGCCTAAGTCATGGGGTTAGCAAAAATCCAAATAAAGATATAGGATGGCCTTCAAAGTCTAGCAGTCAGGATCCGAGCCCTCTCCTCCCTAGCAGTTGACAAGGCAGAGGAAACAAGGGAGGAATGAGGTAGTAGTGGGTCTAAGAGGTAGGAGAAAAGCAGACGATTTGGGTCTAACAGGAATAGCTCATACACTTCCCTCACCACGTCAAAAAGAGATGTGTTGGTATGGATGAAGAAGAGTGGGGAGGATGTTGAATAGCCCTAAAAAATGAGTGATTCTTCTATGTCAAAAAGGAACACAAACAAGTACTATGAGTTCCACTAAGATAAGGGGCACGATACTGAAGAGTGCAGAAATTAGAAGGATGAAATTGAGAGGCTGATACAGAAGAAAGTGCCAGGGAGAATGAGGCATATCTATGGATATCAACCATAGGACCTCTCTAAGAGAGAACCCCATCTAGATGAGAGGCGTGATGATAGAAGAGAAGACATGAACATGCAGAAGGATCCCCTCGCAAGAGGGATCAGTAAGTAGCAAAGGATATATATATGTAATCATTAGGGAAAGCTCATCAGGTGACATCTCAATCCAAAGGAAAAGGGTGATAAGGGACTTATATGCAATTTTAAAGAAAAAAGAGCCCCAGGTCCAACATCTTGCACACCCTTCAACCCTATGCTCAATAAGATTCAACCCTGAGGATGGCAGGTATGTAATCCATCCCCATAATATGTCATCCATCCCCATAATGATGCTCTAGTAATTCAAGGGTATGTTAATAATTTCAGAGTCAAAATGATAATGGTTGATGATGGTAGCTTGGCTAATATGGTAACAATAAAGTGTTTTAGGAAAATGAATTTAAATGAGAAATACATGAAGCCTGTGGGTACACCCTTCATTGGGATTGGCAATTTATAGGTCCAACTAGAGGGATCCATTAACTTTAATGTAAGGTTAGGGGATGAGGACATCACGAGGGAAGTTAGTATGAAATTCATGGTAGCAAATATCATCTTCTCCTATAACATTTTTTTAGGCCGACTCTACCTCTATGCCATAGGGGCCATAGTGAGTATATACCATCATACTTTGAATATTCCCACAATTAGAGGCATGGTAGTAGCCAGAGGATGCCACGAAACGGCTCGCCAAACCTAATTTAATGAGCTTAAAGGGGTCTTCCAGGTGGTACACCTCGAAATAGAAAGCCCTGTAAGGCTAAAATTCCTAAAGCCATAAGGGGAGGTGCAGAAGATACCCATGCCCCAAGGAGAAGTCCAAGTAAGGGGTGAAATGAATGATCAAATAAAGACGTCAATGATTAGAATTTTGTAGGGTAACCTTAATTCATTTGCATGGGATGCAGATGATCTTGTGGAGTTCGACCCAAAAGTAATACAACACCAGCTCAACATTGATGGCTCTGTTAAGCCCATCGCTTAAAGAAAGAGGAAGCACTTACTAAAAATATAGGTGGCTATAGTAGAAGAGGTGAACAAACTATTAAAGGCAGGGGTCATATAAGAAGTATATTACCCTTAGCGGTTAGCTAATGTGATGCTGGTTAAAAATCCAAACGGCTCATAGTAAATGTGCATGGACTTCATGGATTTGAATAAGGCCTGCCCAAAGGACCCTTATCCCCTACCTAGCACAGACCAGTTGGTCAATTCCATAGCAAGGCATAAGCTATGCACATTATTGGATGCCAGGTTAGGGTATCATTAGATTCATATACATCCCTAATATGAGGAGAAGAGATCTTTTGTCACTAATTTAGGAGCCTATTATTATAAAAGGATGCCTTTTGGGTTGAAAAATGCTAGGGCCGTGTATCAGAGATGGTGAATGCTATATTCAAGGAAGAAATAGGGAAGACCAAACAAGTGTATATGGATGACATGATCGTAAGAGCAAACAAGCAGAAGGTCATCCCAGTGATTTGTAAACTATCTTGGGGATAGTATAGAAATATAACTTAAAGCTAAACCCTAAAAAATGTGTATTCAGGGTACCTACTAGAAAGTTCTTGGGATATATGGTGTCTTAGAGGGGCATTGAGGCCAATCTTAAGCAAATAAAGGCCATTATGGAGACGAAGCCACCCCATCGTATAAAAGGAAGCTCAAAAACTAAATGGGAGGATAATAGCCTTGGGAAAGTTCATTTATAATATTCCAACCCTTCTTTAAGGCCTTGAAAAGCCTCACTTAGTTCAAGTGGATGGAAGAATGTTAGCAGTCTTTTGAAGGCGTAAAGCAATTTTTTACCTCCCTCCCCTCACTCCCCACCCCCACCCCCCTTATTACTCAGTAGACCCATTCCTAGGGAGGACCTCTACCTTTACCTGTCCACAACGAAGGAGGCAATAACAGCGATTCTAGTTAGGGAAGAAGCAAAAGAGTAATTCCCTATATATATTATATCAGCAAAGTGTTTCATGATGCTAAGCTGAGGTATCCCAAATTAAAGAAGCACACCTTGGTATTATTTATGGCTATCTAGAAGCTCAGGCACTATTTTGAGGCATATACAATAGTAGTAAGAACTTACCTCCCCCTAGGAAGATTCTTTAGAAGCCTGAAATGTCTGGCAGGATAGTAGAGTGGGTAGTAAAGATTGGCTCTTTGGGAGTAACTTATGAGCCTGGGAAGGTTATAAAAGCCCAAGCTTTGGAGGAATTTATGGCTATACTCACATATTCTAAAGAAGAGGGGTTGTCTCTTGCCTGCCCATGGATTCAGTAGTAGTTTGAAAGGTTGACCTATTCGAGAATCTCCGGATCTACGCTCACCCCAATTGAGCAATGCAAAATGTGGGTCGACGGTGCTGAATGTGAAGAAGGCTTAAGGGTTGGTATAGTGATCAAGGGCCCCCATCAGGTCATCATCAAATATTCTGTGAGACTTGAATTTACCAACTCTAATAATATTCTGTGAGACTTGAATTTACCAAATATGAGGACTTTAAATCCAGTTATGATTTTAGTGTAACACCAGAAGTCGTCCTGTGAAAATTTAAGCACCATATATAAATTTTAATAAAAATAAAATTATGATGTGAAAAAGAAAAAAGTTAACATCTATTCCAAAAAATAAATTATTCTTCCTATACCCGAACTAAGATTCATAGTGATTAGTGAAATTGGTAAATTATTTATTAGGCTCAAATCCAATGAGCTGACTAAATCCAAACCTACATATTTTTTTAGAAAAAATGTCTAACGAGTTAAAATAGAGTTTGATTTGATGGTTTAATATGAGTTACAATTGAGTTTAATATATATATATATATGTGGATTTTGAATTTTAATGATGAATTTTTCAAAGTATATATACCATAAATATTAAAAATTATTTTCTTCGAAAAATAAATTAACCATGATTAATATATATATATAGAATAAAATTGGGATATTTGGAAAAAATCACTAACTTTAGCTTTAATTGTGATTATATCACAAACTTTCAATTTTGACAATCTAAGTCATGAACTAATAATTTTTGACAAATTTAATCACAAATTCAAAATTCGATAACCAGTGCTTACGTCACGCCATCAGAATCTCCAAATCAGATGCCACGTCACCATTTTTTTTTAAAAATAGAAAATAATATTCACTTTTTTTTTTGTTTTAAAATATATTACAAATATTATTTTCTATTTTTTTTTAAATACTGACATAGCATCTGATATATTGATTCTAATGACACCACATAAACCCCGATTAACGGATTCTGAATTTGTGATTTAATTTGTCAAAAATAATTAGTTCATAATACGACTTGTCAAAATTTAAAATTTGTAATATAATCATAATTAAAGTGAAAGTTGAAGATCTTTTTTGCAAATAACCTAGTAAATATAAATTAAAAATAATTTTTATTAATAAATAATATATACTATGTAATTTGACATTAAAAATTTTAATTTAAAATATAAAATATTAA
>CAOJBK015523007.1:0-24457 GCA_948294925.1 Codiaeum variegatum
AAATGGCATATTCGGGTCGTATAGATTTCTATACGATTTGCGCACCTATCCCATTTTTTTTGGAAACTTGAATGATTTTTCATTCTTTATACGATGTGCTAGTCTGCTAGGTCCCCATGGGCAATTAAAAATGACAACAAATTTAGTCTAGAGGCAGGAAGTGTGCTTTTTCAGGCCTCATAGATTTATATATGATTTTCGTACCCCTCCCATTTTTTTTAAACATGAATAATTTTTTGAGCTTTATGCAATGGACTAGTCCATTAAGTCCCTATAGGGAACTATAAATGGGACGAAATTTGGTTTAGAGGTAGGAAATGCACATTTTCAGGGCTAATAGATTTCTGTACAATTTTCGTAACCATCCAATTTTTTTTGGAATCTTGAATAGTTTTTTGAGCTCTACACGATGGGTTAGTCCGTTAGGTCCCCCTGGGGGACTAAAATTGGGATGAAATTTGGTTTAGGGGTAGGAAATGGGCATTTTCAAGGCCAATTGATTTTCATACAATTTTCGTATCTCTCCCATTTTTTTGGAAACTTGAAAAGTTTTTTGTGCTCTACATGATGGATTAGTCCGTTAAGTCCCCATGGGGAACTAAAAATGGGACAAAATTTGCATTTTAGGTCCCTGTAGATTTTCATACGATTTTCATACCTGTCCTGTTTTTTTTTGGAACTCGAATAGTTTTCATTCTCTAAGTGATGGGCTAGTCCGCTAGGCCCCCATAGGGAACTAAAAATGGCAGCTAAATTGGTCTAGAGGCAAGAAATGGGCATTTTCAAGCCCCATAGATTTATGTACGATTTTGTACTCGACCCATTTTTTTGGAAACTTGAAAAGTTTTTCGTGCTCTACACGATGGGTTTGTCCGTTAAGTCCTCATGGGTAACTAAAAATGAGACGAAAATTAGTCCAAAGGTAGGAAATGGACACTTTTGGGCCCCATAAATTTACGAATGATTTTCATACCCATCTCATTTTTTTGGAAACTTGAACAATTTTTTTGCTCTCTACACCATGGGTTAGTTTGTTTAGTCCCTATGGGGAACTAAAAAATGGATGAAAATTTTTCATGAGGGAGGAAATGGGCATTTTCATGCCCTATAGAATTTTGTACCCGTCCCAATTTTTCTTTTAGGAAACTTGAATAGTTTTTTATGCTATAAGAGAAGGGCTAGTCTGTTAGGTTTCCATGGGAAACTAAAAATTAGATGAAATTTGGTCCAGTGAAAGGAAATGGGCTTTTCGAACCCCATAGATTTTTGAAATTTGGTTTAGGGGTGGGAAATGGGCATTTTCAGGGCCAATAGATTTTCGTACAATTTTTGTACCCGTCCCATTCTTTTTGGAAACTTAAATAGTTTTTTTTGCTTACGTAATGGGCTAGTCCGTTAAGTACCCACAGGGAACTAAAAATGGGACAAATTTTTGTTCAAGGGCTAGAAATGTGCATTTTCAAGGCCAATAGATTACCATATAATATTCATACCCGGTCCTTTTTTTTTTTGGAAACATGAATAGTTTTTCATGCTCTATGCGATGGGTTAGTCTGTTAAGTCCCCATAGGGAGCTAAAAATGGGACAAAAATTGCTCCGTGGTAGGAAATGGGTATTTTTGGGACCTATAGATTTTCAAAAGATTTTCGTACCAGTCCCATTTTTATTGGAAACATGAATAGTTTTTCATTCTCTACGTGATGGGCTAGTCCGTTAGGTCCCCTTGGGCAATTAAAAATGGCAACAAAATTGGTCCAGAGGAAAGAAATAGGCATTTTTGGGCCCCATTGATTTATGTACGATTTTTGCACCCGTCCCTTTTTTTAAGGAAACTTGAATACTTTTTCATGCTCTACATGATAGGTTAGTCCGTTACGTCCCCATGGACAACCAAAAATGGGACGAAAATTGATCCAAGGGCAGGAAATGGGAACCTTCGAGCCCCATAGATTTACGAATGATTTTCCTACCCTTCTCATTTTTTGGAAACTTGAATTATTTTTCATGCTCTATGAGATTGGTTAGTCCGTTTAGTCCCCATGGGGAACTAAAAATTGGACGAAATTCGGTCTAGGGTAAGAAATGGGCATTTTCAAGTCTTACGGATTTCCGTACAATTTTCATACTCGTCCCTTTTTTTTTGGAAACTTGAATAGTTTTTCGTACTCTTCGCGACTGGCTAGTCCATCAGGTCCTCATGGAAAACTTAAAATGGGATGAAAATTAGTTCAAGGGCAGGAAATGGGCTTTTCAGGGCTAATAGATTTCTGTACAAATATTGTCCCATTTATTTTGGAAACATGAATACTTTTTGTGCTCTACGCGATAGGTTAGTCCATTAGGTCCCCATGGGGAACTAAAAGTGGGACGAAAATTGGTCCGTGGGCAAAAAATGGACATTTTTGGGGCCAATAGATTTTTGTATGATTTTCATACCTGTCCCATTTTTTTTTGGAAACTTGAAAATTTTTTCGTGCTTGATGCGATGGGCTAGTCCGTTAAGTCCCCATTGGGAACTAAAAATGGGACGAAAATTTGTCTAGGGGCTGGAAATGGGCATTTTCGGGTTGTATAAATTTCCATATGATTTTCACACGTCCCTTTTTTTTTTGGAAACTTGAATAGTTTTTCATTCTTTACACAGTGGGGTAGTCCATTAGGTCTCCATGGGCAGTTAAAAATGGAGACAAAATTGGTCCAGGGGAAGAAATGGACATTTTTGGGCCCCATAGGTTTAGGGGCAGGAAATGGGCATTTTCGGGGCCAATAGATTTTCGTACAATTTTCGTACCCGTCCCATTTTTTTGGAAAGTTGAATAGGTTTTCATGCTCTACACGATGGGTTAGTCCTATTATGGAACTTAAAATTGTATGAAAAGTTGGTATGCGGTTCAGGAAATGGTCATTTTCGAGCTCGATATATTTTCGTATTATTTTCATATCCGTCCCTTTTTTTTTTTGAAATTTCAATAGTTGTTCGTGCTTTACGAGAGGGGCTAGTCCATTATGTCTCCATAGGGAACTAAAAGTGGGATGAAAATTGGTCCAGTGGCAGGAAATGTGCTTTTCCACACCCCATAGATTTATGTATGATTTCCGTTCCCATCGCATTTTTTAAACAAACTTGAATAGTTTTTTGCTCCCTGCACAATGGACTAGTCCAGTAGTTCCTTATAGAGAACTATAAATGGGGAGAAAATTGGTTTAGGAGCAGAAAATGGGCATTTTCGAGGCCAATAGATTTTCATACAATTTTCGTAGCCGTCCCATTTTTTTTGGAATCTTGAATAGTTTTTCGAGCTCTATGCGATGGGTTAGTCCGTTAGGTCCCCATGGGGCTAAATATGGGATGAAAATTAGTTTAGGGGTAAGAAATGGAGACTTTTCAAGGCCAATTGATTTTCGTACAATTTTCGTACTTGTCCCATTTTTTGGGAACTTGAAAATTTTTTCATGCTCTACACGATTGATTAGTCTTTCAAGTCTCCATAGGGAACTAAAAATGGGACGAAATTTGGTTCAGGGGCAGGAAATTGGCATTTTTAGGCCCTATAGATTTTCATACGATATTCTTACCTATCCATTTTTTTTGGGAACCTAAAAAGTTTTTCATTCTCAACGCGGTGGGCTAGTCCGTTAAGTCACCTTGGGCCACTAAAAATGGCAGCAACATTGGACTAGTGGTAAGAAATGGGTATTTTTAGTATGTACGATTTTCGTACTCGTCCCTTTTTTTTTGGAAACTTGAATAGAGTTTTGTGCTCTACGCAATGAGTTAGTCCGTTAGGTCCTAGTGGTTAGCTAAAAATGGGATGAAAATTGGTCCAATGGTAGGAATTGGGCAAATTTGAGCCCATAGATTTACGAACGATTTTCATACCCATCTCTGTTTTTTTTTAAACTTGAATAGTTTTTCCTACTCTAAGTGATGAGTTAGTTCATTTAATCCTCATGAGGAGCAAAAAACTAGATGAAAATTGATCTAGGGGTAGGAAATGGGTATTTTCGGGCCCTATAGATATCCATACGATTTTCGTACCAATCCCAATTTTTCTGGAAACTTGAATAGTTTTTTGTGCTCTGTGGAGGGGCTAGTCAACTAGGTCTCCTTGTTGAACTAAAAATGGGATAGATTTATGTAATATTTTCCTACCAATCCCATTTTTTTTGAAACTCTAATAGTTTTTCACGCGGTACGCGATGGTCTAGTCCATTAAATATTTATGGGGAACATAAAATTGAATGAAATTTAGTCTAAGGGAGGAAATAGGCATTTTTGGGCCCTAAGATTTCAGTACAATTTTTGTACCCATCCATTCTTTTTTGAAACTTGAATAGTTTTTTTAGCTCTACACCATGGGTTAGTCCATTAGGTCCCCATGGGAAACTAAAAATGGGACAAATTTTGGGTCAAGGTCAGGATATGGGCATTTTCGGGGATAATAGATTTTTGTACAACTTTTGTACCCATTCTATTTTTTTGGAAACTTGAATAGTTTCCCGTGCCTTACACAATGGGTTAGTCCGTTAAGATGGGGAACTAAAAATGGGATGAAAATGGGTTTGGGGGTAGGAAATGGGCATTTTTGGGACTTATAGATTTATGTACGATTTTCATACCCTTCCCATTTTTTTGGGAACTTGAATAACTTTCTGTGATCTACGCGATGGACAAGTCTGCTAGGTCCCTATGGGGAACTAAAAATGACAACAAAATTGGTCAAGAGGTAAAAAATGAGCATTTTCGTACCCCATAGATTTATGTATGATTTTTGTACCCGTCCCTTTTTTTTAAAACTTAAATAGTTTTCTGTGCTCTATGCGATGGGTTAGTTTGTTAGATCCCCATGGGGAGTAAAAAAAGTGACGAAAATTGGTTCAGGTGTAGGTAATGGGCATTTTCGGGGCCAATAGATTTCCACAAAATTTTCATACCCATACCATTTTTTTGGAAACTTGAATAGTGTTTCATGCTCGACGCGATGGTTTAGTCTATTAAGAACCCATGGGGAACTAAAAATGGGATGAAAATTTGTCTGGGGGTAGGAAATGGGCATTTTGGTCCCTATAAATTTTCGTACCCATCCCATTTTTTTTGGAAAATTGAATAGTTTTTAATTCTCTATGCAATGTCCCACCCTAGGCCACTAAAAATGGCAACAAAATTGGTCCAAAAGTAGGAATGGGCATTTTCGGGCCCCATAGATTTATGTACGATTTTCATACCCATCCCTTTTTTTTTGGAAACTTGAATAGCTTTTCGTGCTTTACGCAATGGGTTAGTCCGTTGGTCCCCATGGGTAACTAAAAATGGGACGAAATTGGTCCAAGGGCAGGAAATGGGCATTTTCGAGCCCCATAGATTTACGAATGATTTTAGTACGCATGTCATTTTTCTTGGAAACTTAAATAGTTTTTCATGCTCTACTAGATGGGTTCGTCCATTTAGTACCCATGGGGAACCAAAAATTGGATGAAAATTAGTCTAGTGGTAGGAAATGGGCATTTTCAGGCCCTATAGATTTTCGTACGATTTTCGTACCCATCCCTTTTTTTTTGAAACTTAAATAGTTTTTTGGGCTCTACGAGAAGGACTAGTCCGTTAAGTCTCCATGGGGAACTAAAAATGGGACGAAAATTGCTCAAGGGGCAGGAAATGGCCTATTTCGAGTGCCATAGATTTTCATATTTTTTTTGAAACATGAATAGTTTTTCACGCTATACGCGATGGGGTAGCCCATTAAATATCCATGGGCAACAAAAAATGGAATGAAATTTAGTCCAGGGGAGAAAATGGGAATTTTTAGGCTCTAAGATTTCCCTTCAATTTTTGTACCCGTCCCTTTTTTTTTTGGAAACTTGAATAGTTTTTCGAGATCTATGTGATGGGTTAGTCTATTAGGTCCCTATAGGAAACTATAAATGGGACAAAAATTGGTTCAAATGAAAGAATTGGGCATATTCAGGGCCAATAGATTTTCGTACAATTTTTGTACTCATCCCATTTTTTTGGAAACATGAATAGTTTTTTGTGCTTGACGCCATAGGTTAGTTCATTAAGTCCCCATAGGGAAACTAAAAATGGGACAAAAATTACTCCGTCGGTAAGAAATGGGCATTTTTGGACCCTATAAATTTTTGATAAAATTTCATATATGTCCCTTTCTTTAGACTTGAATAGTGTTTCATTCTCTATGCAAAGGGCTAGTCTGTTTGGTCACCATGGGCCACTAAAAAAGGCGATAAAATTTGTCTAGAGGCAAGAAATGGACGTTTCTAGGCCCTATAGATTTCCATACGATTTTCAAACCTGTCCCTTTTTTTTGTAAACTTGAATAGTTTTTGTGCTTTACGAGAGGGGCTGGTCCATTAAGTCTACATGAGGAACTAAAAATGCAGGAAAATTCATTCAGGGGCAAGAAATGGGCATTTTCTAGCACCATAGATTTCTGTAAGATTTTCGTAACCATCCATTTTTTAAAAAAAAAAAACTAGAATAGTTTTTCGTGCTCTCCACGTGGGATAGTCCGCTAAGTATCCATGAGGAATATAAAATGGAACGAAATTTAGTCCAGGGGAGGAAATGGGCATTTTCAGGCCCTAAGATTTATGTACTATTTTTGTACCCGTCCCTTTTTTCTGGAAACTTGAATAGTTTTTTATGCTCTGTGATAGGTAAGTCCATTAGGTCCCTATGGAGCCTAAGCATGCACATTTCCTGTCTTCAGACCAATTTTCATCCCATTTTTAATTCCCCAAGAGGACCTATTGGACTAACCCATCATGTAGAGCGCAAAAAACTATTCAGGTTTCCAAAAAAAAAAAGGATGAGTACGAAAGTCGTTCGGAAATCTTAACTCCCGAAAATGCCCATTTCCTCCCCTAGACTGAATTTTCCTTTTTATGTTCCCCATGGATACTTAATGGATTAGCCCATCATATAGAGAACAAAAAACTATTCAAGTTTTAAAAAAAATGGAACGGGTACGAAATTCTTACAGAAATCTATTGGGCCCTAAAAAGCCCATTTTCAACCCCTAAACCAAAATTTGTCCCATTTTTAGTTCCCCATAGAGACCTAATGTACTAGCCCATCTCGTAGAGCACGAAAAACTATTCAAGTTTCCAAAAACAAATGAGACGGGTACGAAAATCGAACTTAAATTTATAGGGCCCAAAAATGCCCATTTTTTACTCGCAAACCAGTTTTCATCCAATTTTTAGTTTCCCATGAGGACTAAACGGACATACCCATTTCAAAGAATATGAAAAACTATTCAAGTTTCCAAAAAATATGAGGCGGGTATGAAAATCATTCGTAAATCTAAGAGCTTGTAAATGCCCATTTTCTGCCCCTAGACCAATTTTCATCCCATATTTTGTTACCCCTAGGGACCTAATAGACTAACCCATCGCGTAAAGTACGAAAAAATATTCAAGTTTCCCAAAAGAATGAGATAGGTATGAGAATCATACATAAATCTATGGGGCCCGAAAATGCCCATTTCTTGCCTCAATACCAAATTTGTCACTATTTTTAGTTACCCATGGGGACCTAACAAACTAGCCCATTGTGTAGAGAATGAAAAACTATTCAAGTTTCCAAAAAAAAAATGGGACAAGTACGAAAATCTTACGGAAATCAATAGGCCCAAAAAATGCCCATTTCTAGCCCTTAGACCAAATTTCGTCCCATTTTTAGTTCCCTGTGGGGACTTAACAGACTAACCCATCACGTAGAGCACAAAAAGTTTCCAAAAAAATAGGATGGGTATGAAAATTGAACAAAAATCTATTGGCCTTGAAAATGCCCATTTCTTGCCCCTGAACCAATTTTTTCCCCATTTTTAGTTATGCATAGCTTTTTCAGACCCCATAGATTTTCGTACACATCCTTTTTTTTTTTAAACTTGAATAGTTTGTTACACTATGGGCTAGTCAATTAAATATCCAAGGGGAACATAAAATGGAATGGAATGAAATTTAGACCCGACGAGGAAATGGGCATTTTCGAGCTCTTTTATTTTCGTATGATTTTCGTACTTGCCCCATTTGTTTTGAAATGAGAATAGTTTTTCGAGCTCTATGCAATGGTTTAGTCCGTTAGGTCTTCATGGGGAACTAAAATTGGGACAAATTTTGGTTCAGGGCAGGAAATGGGCATTTTCGAGGCCAATAGATTTCTGTACAATTTTCGTACCCATCCCTTTTTTTTGGAAACGTGCATAGTTTTTCGTGCTCTACGCGATGGGTATGTCCTTTAAGTCCTCATAGGGAACTAAAAATGGGACTAAAATTTGTCGGGGGGCAGGAAATGTGCATTTTTGGGCCCTATTGATTTCCATACAATTTTTGTACTTATCCCTTTTTTTTTGGAAGCTTGAATTGTTTTTCACTCTCTACACAATGGGCAAGTCCGTTAGGTCCCCATGGGGAACTAAAAATTGAAACAAAATTGGTCTAGAAATAAGAAATGGGCATTTTCAGGCCCAATAGATTTATGTATGAATTTCATACTCGTCCCTTTTTTTTTGGAAACTTGAACAGTTTTTGGTGCTCTACAAGAGGGGCTAGTTCGTTAGGTCTCCATGGAGAAGTAAAAATTGGACAAAAATTGGAACAGGGGTAGGAAATTAGCTTTTTTAGACCCATAGATTTTCGTGCCATCTAATTGTTTTTTGAATCATGAATAGTTTTTCACACTCTACATGATGGGCCAGTCCGTTAATTATCCAAGGGGAGCATAAATTGGAACAAAATTTAGTCCAAAGGAGGAAATAGGCATTTTTAGGCCCTAAGATTTCCTTACCATTTTTGTACCCATTCCATTTTTTTTGGAAACTTGAATAGTTTTTTGAGCTCAACGCGATAGGTTAGTTCATTAGATGCACATGACTAAAAATGAGACAAAATTTTATTTAGGGGTAGGAAATGGGCATTTTCGGGGCCAATAGATTTCTGTACAATTTTCGTACCAATCCCAATTTTTCGAAAACATGAATATTTTTTGAGCTCGACGCAATGGGTTAGTTCGCTAAGTCCCCATGGGGAACTTAATGGGTTGAAAATTCGTCTGAGGGCAGGAAATGGGCATTTTTAGGCCTTATAGATTTATATACAAATTCTGTACCCAACCATTTTTTTTAAACTTGAATAGATTTTTCGTGCTCTACGTGATTGGTTAGTTTGTTAGGTCCCCATGGGTAACAAAAAATGGGACCACAATTGGTCTAGGGGCAGGAAATGGACATTTTTTAGCCCCATAGATTTACGAAAGATTTTCTCACCCGTCTCTTTTTTTTTTTAGAAACTTGAATAGTTTTTTGTTCTCTATGGGATGGGTTAGTCCATTTAGTCCCAAAGGGGAACTAAAAATTGGACAAAAATTGGTCCGGTGTAGGAAATGGGCATTTTCATGCCCCTTAGATTTCCATACGATTTTTGTACCCATCCCTTTTTTTTTAAAACTTGAATATTCTTTCGTGCTCTATGAAATGGGATGGTCCGTTAGGTCTCTAGGGAGAACTAAAAATGGGACAAAAGTTGGTCTAGGAGCAGGAAATGGGTTTTTTCTAGCCCCATAGATTTCCGTAAGATTTTCATTCCCGTCACATTTTTTTTTTAAAACTTTAATAGTTTTTCACGCTCTACTTGAAGGGATAGTCCATTAAATATCCATGGGGACCATAAAATGGAATGAAATATTAGTCCATGGGAGGAAATGGGTGTTTTTGAGCCCTAAGATTTTCGTATGATTTTCGTACTCTTCCCATTTTTTTTGGAAACTTGAATTGTTTTTCGTGCTCTATGCGATAGGTTAATCCATTAGATCCCCATGGGGAGCTCAAAATGGGATGAAAATTAGTTCAGGGGCAGGAAATGGGCATATTCATGGCCAATAAATTTTCGCACAATTTTTGTACCCTTCCCATTTTTATGGAAACTTGAATAGTTTTTCGCGGTTTACGCAATGGGCTAGTCCATTAAGTATCCACAGGGAACATGAAATGGAACGACATTTAGTCCAGTAGAGGAAATGGGAATTTTCGAGCCCCATAGATTTTCGTACGATTTTTGTACTTGTCTTTTTTTTTGGAACATTTCTACGTGACTGGCTAGTCTGTTAAGTTTTCATGGGAAAAAAATGGCACGAAAATTGGTTTGAGGTAGGAAAAGAGCATTCTCAATCCCCATAAATTTCTATATGATTTTCGTGCCCTTCCCATTTTTTTGGAAACTTTAACAATTTTTCATGCTTTACGCGATGGACTAGTCCGTTAGGTCTCCTTGGGAAACTAAAAATGGCAATAAAATTGGTCCAAAGATAGGAAATGGGCATTTTCAGGCCCCATAGATTTATGTACGATTTTCGTACCCGTCCCATTTTTTTGGAAACTTGAATAGTTTTTTATGCTCTACATGATGGGTTAGTTCGTTTAGTCCCCTTGGGGAGCCAAAAATTGGACGAAAATTGGTCTAGGGGCAGGAAATGGGCATTTTCTGACCCTATAGATTTTTGTTTGATTTTCTTACCCGTCCTTTTTTTTTTGGAAACTTGAATAGTTTTTCATGCTCTAAGAGAGGGGCTAGTCCATTAGGTCTTCATGGGGAGCTTAAAATGGGATGAAAATTGGTCTAGGGGTAGGAAATGGGCTTTTTCGGGTTCCATAGATTCCCGTAAGATTTTCGTACCCATCCCATTTTTTTTAAAAACTTGAATATTTTTACGTGCTATACGCGATAAGCTAGTCTATTAAATTTCCATGGAGAACATAAAATGGAATGAAATTTAGCTCAGGGAAGGAAATGGGCATTTTCGGGCCCTTAGATTTCCGTAAGATTTTTGTACTCGTCCCTTTTGTTTGGAAACTTGAATAGTTTTTTGAGCTCTACATGATGGGTTATTTTGTTAAGTCTCCATGGGGAATTAAAAATGGGACAAATTTTGGTTTAGGAGTAGGAAATGGGCATTTTCAGGGCCAATAGATTTCCGTACAATTTTCGTACTCATTCCATTTTTTTGGAAAATTGAATTGTTTTTTTGTTCTCGACACCATGGGTTAGTCCGTTAAGTCCCCAAGGGGAACTAAAAATGGGACAAAAATCTGTCTGATGGCAGGAAATGGGCATTTTTTAGCCCTATAGATTTTCAAATGATTTTTGTATTTGTCCCTTTTTTTTTTGGAAACTTGAATAGTTTTCCATTCTCTACACAATCGGCTAGTCTGTTCGGTCACCATGGGCCACTAAAAATGGCAACAAAATTTTTCCAAAGGCAAGAAATGGGCATTTTTGAGCCTCGTAGATTTATGTACGATTTTTTTACCCGTCCCTTTTTTTTTGGAAACTTGAATAGTTTTTCGTGCACTACGTGATGGGTTAGTCCATTAGGTCCCCATGGGTAACTAAAAATGGGATGAAAATTGGTCTAAGGTCAAGAAATGGGCATTCTCGAGCCCTATAGTTTTACGAATGATTTTTGTACCCGTCTCATTTTTTTGGAAATATGAATAGTTTTTCGTGCTCTATGCGATGGGTTAATCCGTTTAGTCCACATAGGGCCAAAAATTGGATGAAAATTGGCCCGAGGGAAGGAAATTGGCCTTTTTGGGCCCGATAGATTTCCATACAATTTTTGTACCCGTCCTAAATTTTTGGAAACTTGAATAGTTTTTCATGCTCTATGAGAGGGGCTGCTCCTTAAGTCTCTATGGGGAACTAAAAATGGGACAAAAATTGATGCAAGGGTAGGAAAAGGGCATTTTCGGGCCCCATAGATTTCCCTACCCATCTCTTTTTTTTTAAGTTGAATAGTTTTTCGCGCTCTACGCGATGGGCTAGTTCGTTAAGTATCCATGAGGAATATAAAAATGAAATGAAATTTAGTCTAGGGGAGAAAATTGGCATTTTCGGGCCCTAAGATTTCTTTACGATTTTTGAACCCGTCCCTTTTTTCTCGAAACTGGAGTAGATTTCGTGCTCTACATGATGGGTAAGTTTGTTAAAGCCCTATGCAGAACTAAAAATGGGACAAAAATTGGTACAGGGGTAGGAAATGGGCATTTTCAAGGCTAATAGATTTATGTTCAATTTTTGTACCTGTCCCATTTTTTGGAAACTTGAATAGTTTTCTGAGCTCCATGCAATGTGTTAATCTATTAAGTCCCCATGGGGAACTAAAAATGGGATGAAAATTGGCCAGGGCAAGAAATAGGCAGTTTTTGCCATATTGATTCCAGTACGATTTTATTACACGTCCCATTTTTTTCTTTGGAAACATGAAATGTTTTTCGTTATCTACGCAATGGGCTAGTTTGTTAGGTCCCCATGGGCAACTAAAAATGGTGACAAAATTGGTCCAGAGGCAAGAAATGGGCATTTTTTAGCCTCATAGATTTACGTAGGATTCTCGTACACGTCCCTTCTTTGTAGAAACTTGAATAGTTTTTAATACTCTACATGATGGGTTACTCTGTTAGGTCCCCATGGGTAACAAATTATGGGACAAAAATTAGTCCAGGGGTAGGAAATGGGAATTTTTGAGCCCCATAGATTTACGAACAATTTCCGTACCCATCTCATTTCTTTTGGAAACTTGAATCATTTTTCATGCTCTTTGTGATGGGTTAGTACATTTAGTCCCAATGGGGAACTAAAAATTGGATGAAAATGGGTCCGCGGGTAAGAAATGGACATTTTCGGGCCTTATAAATTTATGTACGATTTTCATACTCGTCTCTTTTCTTTGGAAACTTGAATACTTTTTCGTGCTCTACGAAAGGGGCTAGTCCATTAGGTCTCCATGGGGAACTAAAAATGGGAGAAATTTTGGTTCAGGGGTAGGAAATGGGCTTTTTTGGGCACCATAGATTTCCATAAGATTTTTGTACACATTCAATTTTTTTTAAACTTCAAAAGTTTTTCTCGCTCTACGCGATGGGCTAGTCCACTAAGTATGCATGGGGAGCATAAAATGGAAAAAATTTAGTTTAGGGGAGGAAATGGTCATTTCAGTCCCTCAGAGTTCCATATGATTTTCGTACCATCCCTTTTTTTTTTGCAAACTTGAATAGTTTTTAGTGCTCTACGCAATGGGTTAGTTCGATAGGTCCCCTTGGGGAACTAAAAATGGGACGAAAATTGGTGCAGAGATAGGAAATGGGCATGCTCGGGCCCCAAAGTTTTCTGTAGGATTTTTGTTCCCATCCCCTTTTATTTTGGAAACTTGAATAGTTTTTCATGTTCCACACGATGGGTTAGTCCATTAGATCCCTATGGGGAGCTAAAAATGGGATAAAAATTGGTTTAGGGGTTGGAAAAGGGGAATTTTCGAGCCCCATAGATTTGTGTGATTTTCATACCCGTCCCCATTTTTTTTTGGAAAATAGAAATAGTTTTTCATGTTGCACACGATGCGTTAGTCCGTTATGTTCCCATGGGAACTAAAAATGGGACAAAAATTTGTTCGGGGGCAGGAATGGATATTTTCGGGGACAATTGATTCCCATAAGGTTTTAGTACCCATCCCATTATTTTGTAAACTTGAATAGTTTTTCGTGCTCGACGTGATGGCTTAGTCCATTAAGTCCCCATGTAGAACTAAAAATGGGAAGAAAATCTGCCCGGGGGCAAGAAATGGGCATTTTTTGTCCCTATTGATTTCCTTCGGAAACATGAATAGTTTGTCATTCTCTACAAGGTGGGCTAGTACATTAAGTCCCGAGGGCAACTAAAAATGGCGACAAAATTGCTCTAGAGGCAAGAAAAGGGCATTTTCAGGCCCCATATATTTATTTATGATTTTCATACCCGTCCCTTTTTTTTGGAAACATGAATAGTTTTTCATGCTTTATGCGATGGGTTCGAATGTTAGGTCAACATGGATAGCTAAAAATGGGACAAATTTTGGTCCAAGTGCAGAAAATGTGCATTTTTCAAGCCCCATTGATTTAAGAATGATTTTCATACCCGTGACATTTTTTTTGGAAACTTGAATAGTTTTTCGTACCCTACACGATGGGTTAGTCCGTTATGTCCCCATGGGGAACTAAAAATGGGACGAAAAATGGTCCAGAGGCGAGAAATGGGCATGCTCGAGCCTATAGATTTTTGTAATAATTTCATACCTATTCCATTTATTTTGGAAATTTGAATGGTTTTCCATGATCTTCACGATAGGTTAGTCCATTATGTCCTTATGGGGAGCTAGAAATGGGATGAAAATTGGTACAGGGTTTGAAAAGGGCATTTTTGGGCCCCATAGATTCTTGTATGATTTTTGTATCCATCCCATTCAATTTTTTGGAAACTTGAATAGTTTTCCATGTTTAACGCGATGAGTTAGTCTGTTAGGTCGCCATAAGGAACTAAAACGGGACGAAAACTGGTTCACGGGCAGGAAATGGCATTTTTAGTGCCAATAGATTTTCGTAAGATTTTCATACCCGTCCCATTTTTTTTTGCAAACTTAAATAGTTTTTTGTGCTCTACGCGATGGGTTAGAACTTTATTTTGTACCTGTCACATTATTTTTAATCTGAATAGTTTTTCGCGCTATACGCTATAGGCTAATCCATTAAGTATCCATGGGGAGCATAAAATGGAACAAAATTAAGTCGATGAGAGGAAATGGGATTTTTCAGGTGTATAGATTTTTGTACGATTTTAGTACCCGTCCCTTTATTTGGGAAACTTGAATAGTTTTTTTCGTGCTCTACGCGATGGGTCAGTCCGTTTAGTCCCCGTGGAGAACTAAAAATTGGACGAAAATTGGTCAAGGGAAAGGAAATGGGCATTTTAGGGCCCTTTGGTATTTGGTAAGATTTTCATACCCTTCCCCCTTTTTTTGGATACTTGAATAGTTATTCATACACCAAGAGAGGGGCTAGTTCGTTAGGTCTCCATGGGGAACTAAAAATGGGACAAAATTTGGTCCAGGGGTAGGTAATGGACTTTTTCGGGCCCTATAGATTTCCATAATATTTTCGTACGCATCCCATTTTTTAAAAAAATTGAATAGTTTTCGCGTTCTACACGATGGGCTAGTCCGATAAGCATCCATGGGGAACATAAAATGGAGCGAAATTTCATCTATAGGAGGCAATGGGAATTTTTGAGCCCTTATATTTTCGGATGATTTTCTTACCCATCCCATTTTTTTCAAAAACTTGAATTGTTTTTTGTTCACTGCTCGATGGGTTAGTCCATTAAGTCCCCATGGAGAACTAATAGTGAGACGAAAATTGGCCCTAGGGCAAGTAATGGGGATTTTCGAGGCCAATAGATTTTCGTGCAATTTTCGTACCCGTCCCATATTTTTGGAAACTTGAATAGTTTTTGTGCTCTATGTGTTGGGTTAGTTCATTAAGTTCACATGAGGGAAAATGGGACAAAAAATTGTCTGAGGGCAGGAAATGGGCTTTTTGGGCCCTATAGATTTTCGAACGATTGTCATACCTTTCCCATTTTTTTGGAAACTTGAATAGTTATTCATTCTCTATGTGACGAGCTAGTTCGTTAGGTCCCCATGGGCAATTAAAAATGGTGACAAAATTGGTCCAAAGGCAAGAAATATGCATTTTCAGGCCCCATAGATTTATGTATGATTTTCTTACCCTTTTTTTTTGGAAAGTTGAATAGTTTTCTTGCTCTAAGTGATGGGTTAGTCCTTTTAGTCCCCATGAGGAACTAAAAATTTGACAAATTTTGGTCCAAGGGCAAGAAATGGGCATTTTTGGGCTCTATAGATTTCCATACGAGTTTCATACCCATCCCATTTTTTAGGAAACTTGAATAGTTTTTTGTGCTCAATGAGAGGGGCTAGTACGTTAGGTCTCCATAGGGAACTTAAAATGGGATGAAAATTGGTCCATGGGTAAGAAATGAGCTTTTTCAGGCCCCATAGATTTCTGTTTTCATACCCTCCCTTTTTTTTAGAAACTTGAATAGTTTTTCGTGATCTACACGATGTGCTAGTCCGTTAAGTATCATTGAGGAACATAAAATGGAACAAAATTTCGTCTAGGGGAGCAAATGGGCTTTTTCAGCCCCATAGATTTCTGTAAGATTCTCATGCCTGTCCCTTTTTTTTTTATTGAAACTTGAATAGATTTTCATGCTCTATGTAATGGGATGGTGCGTTAAGTATCCATGGGGAGCATAAAATGGAACGAAATTTAGTCCAGGGCAGGAAATGGGAATTATCGGGCCCTAAAAGTTTCGTACAATTTTCGTACCCGTCCCTTTTTTTTTTGAAAACTTGAATAGTTTTTTGTGCTTTACGTGATGGGTTAGTATGTTAGGTCCCCATGTGGAACTAAAAATGGGACAAAAATAGGTTCAAGGGCAAGAAATGGTCATTTTTAGGCCCTATTGATTTCCGTATGATTTTCGTACCTGTCCAATTTTTTTGGAAACTTGAATTGTTATTCATTATCTACACGATGGACTAGTCTGATAGGTCCTCATGGGCAACTAAAAATGGTGATAAAATTAGTCTAGAGGCAGGAAATGGGCATTTTGAGCCTCATAGATTTATGTACTATTTTCATAGCCATCCCTTTTTTTTGGAAACTTGAATAGTTTTTTATGCTCTACGTGATGGGTTAGTCAGTTACGTCCACATGGGTAGCTAAAAATGGGATGAAAATTGGTCCGAAGGTAGGAAATGGGCATTTTCGAACCCTAGAGATTTACAAATGATTTTTGTACCTGTCTCAATTTTTTTTGGAAACTTGAATAGTTTTTTGTGCTCTACACGATAGGTTAGTCCAGTACGTCCCCATGGATAGCTAAAAATGAGATGAAAATTGGTCCAAAAGGCAGGAAATAGGCATTTTCGAGCCCCATATATTTACGAATAATTTCCGTACCCGTCTCATTTTTTTTGGAAAATTGAATAGTTTTTCATGCTCAACGCGATGTGCTAGTTCGTTAAGTATCTAAGAGGAACATAAAATGGAACGAAATTTAATCCATGGGAGAAAATGGGCATGATCAGGCCCTAAGATTTTTGTACGATTTTTGTACATGTCCCACTTTTTTTTTTGGAAACTTGAATAGCTTTTAGTGCTCTACGCGATGGGTTAGTCCGTTAGGTCCCTATTGGGAGCTAGAAATGGGACGAAAACTTGTCTAGAGGTTGGAAAGGGGCATTTTCGAGCCCCATTGATTTATGTATGATTTTTCATACCTATCCATTTTTTTTTGGAAACTTGAATAGTTTTTCGCATTCTACACAATTGGTTAGCCCTTTAGGTTTCCATGGGGAGCTAAAAATGGGAAAAATTTTAGTTCAGGGGCTGGAAATAGGCATTTTCAAAGCCAATAGATTTCCGTACAATTTTCGTACCCATACTACTTTTTGGAAAACTTAAATAGATTTTCATACTCTGCGCGATGGGTTAGTTCGTCAAGTCCCCATGGGGAAAGAAAATGGCACAAAAATTGGTCCGGGTTAGGAATTGGGCATTTTTTAGCCTAATAGATTTATGAATAATATTCGTACCTGTCCCATTTTTTTTTAAACTTAAATAGTTTTTCAATGTCTACAGGATGGGCAAATCTGTTAGGTCCTCATGGCCAACTAAAAATAGCGACAAATTTGGTCCAAAGGTAAGAATTGAGCATTTTCGAGCCCCATAGATTTAAGTAGGATTTTCGTACCTGTTCCATTTGGAAACTTGAATAGTTTTTCGTGCTCTACGCTATATGTTAGTCTGTTAGGTCCCCATGGGTAACTAAAACTGGGACGAAAATTGCTCCTTGGGCACCAAATCAGCATTTACGAGCCCCCATAGACTTGTGAATGACTTCCGTATCTGTCTCTTTTTTTTTTTGGAAACTTGAATAGTTTTTCATGCTCTACGCCATTATTTAGTACGTTTAGTCCCCATGGTGAACTAAAAATGGGACAAAAATTGGTATGGGGGCAGGAAATGGGCATTTTCGGGCCCTTTAGATTCCGTATGATGTTCGTACTTGTCCCATTTTTTGGAAACTTGAATAGTTTTTCTTATTCCACGAGAGAGGCTAGTCCGTTAGGTTTCCATGGGGAACTAAATATGGGACAAAATTTGGTCCAGGGGTAAAAAATGGGCTTTTTAGGCCCTATAGATTTCCATAAGATTATCGTACCCGTTTCATTTTTTTAAAAAAAACTTGAATAGTTTTTCGCGCTTTACATGATGTGCTGGTCCGTTATGTATCCATGGGCAACCTGAAATGGAATGAAATTTAGTGAGAAGGAAATGGGCATTTTTCAGCCCTAAAGATTTTCATGCAATACGCATTCTAAGCAATCAGCTAGTCCATTAAGTTTACATGGGAAAAAAAAGGCTCAAAAATTGGTTTGGGGCAGGAAATGGGAATTTTTGGGCCCTAAAGATTTCTGTACGATTTTCATACCCTTCCCATTTTTTGGAGACTTGGACAGTTATTAGTGCTCTACACGATGAACTAGTCCGTTAGGTCCACATGGGGAACAAAAAATAGTGACAAAATTGGTCCAGAGGTAGGAAATGGGCTTTTTCAGGCCCAATAGATTTATGTACAATTTTTGTTCCTATCCCATTTTTTTGGAAACTTGAATAGTTTTTTGTGCTCTACATGATGCGTTTGTCCATTAGGTCCCCATGGGGAACTAAAAATTGGACGAAAAATGGTCCAACGGCAGAAAATGGGCATTCTCAAGCCCTATAGATTACCGTAGGAATTTTATACCCATCCCATTTATTTTGGAAACTAGAATAGTTTTTCTTGCTCTATGCATTGGGTTAGTTTGTTTGGTCCCCATGGAGAGCTTAAAATGGAACGAAAATGGTCCAGGGGTTATTAAGGGGCATTTTCGGTCCCCATAGATTTAGGTGCGATTTTCGTACTCGTCCCATTTGTTTTTGGAAACTTGAATAGTTTTTCATGCTCTATGTGATGGGTTAGTCCGTTAGGTCCCCATGGGGAACTAAAAATGGGACAAATTTTGGTTTATGGGCAAGAAATGGGCCTTTTTTGAGGCCAATAGATTTCTGTAAAATTTTCGTACCCATCCCATTTTTTGGAAAATTGTATAGATTTTCGTGCACAACGTGATGGGTTAGTCCATTAAGTCCCCATAGGGAACTAAAAATGGGATGAAAATTGGTCCGGGGTAGGAAATGGCCATTTTTGGGCCCTATAGATTTCTGAACGATTGTCGTACATGTCCCATGTTTTTGGAAATTTGAATAGTTTTTCATTCTCTATGCGATGGGCTAGTCTGTTTAGTCACCTTGGGCTATGGAAAATGGTAACATAATTAGTCCAGTGCTAGGAAATGGGCATTCTAGGGCCCTATAGATTACCATAGGATTTTTGTGTCCGTCCCATTTATTTCGAAAACTTAAATAGTTTTTAGTGCTCTACGTGATAGGTTAGTCCATTAGGTCCCCATGGGTAGCTAAAACTAGGATGAAATTTGGTCTATGGGTAGGAAATGGGCATTTACGAGTCCCATAGTTTTACGAAATGATTTTCGTAACCGTTTCATTTTTTTTTTGGAAACTTGAATAGTTTTTCATGCTCTACGAGAGGTGCTAGTCCGTTAGGTTCCTATGGGAAACTAAAAATGGGAAGAAAAATGGTCGAAGGGTAGGAAATGGGCTTTTTCAGGCCCCATAGATTTTCGTAAGATTTTAGTACCCGCCCCCTTTTTTTTTAAACTTGAATAGTTTTTTGCGCTCTACGCGATGGGCTAGTCCATTAAGTAACCATAGAGAACATAATATGGAATGAAATTTAGTCAAAGGGAGGAAATGGACATTATCTGGCCCTACATATTTCCTTACAATTTTTGTACCCATCCCTCTTTTTTTTTTTGGAAACTTGAATAGTTTTTCACGTTTTACGTGATCGACAAGTCCATTAAGTTTCCATGGGAAATAAAATGGCACGAGGATTTGTTTGGACAGGAAATGGCCATTTTCGGGCCGTAATATTTGTGCACGATTTTCATACCAGTCCCATTTCTTTTGGAAACTTGAATAGTTTTCGTGCTCTACGAGAGGGGGATAGTCCATTAGGTCTTCATAGGAAACTAATAATGGGAAGAAAATTTGTCAGGGGAAGGAAATGGGCTTTTTTAGGCCCTATTAATTTTCATACCCGCCTAATTTTTTTTGAAACTTGAATTGTTTTTTGCACTCTACGCGATGGTCTAGTTTGTTAAGTATCCATAGGGAACATGAAATGGAACAAAATTCAGTTCAGGGGAGGAAATGGCATTTTTGGGCCCCAACGATTTTCATATGTTTTTCACGTTCTACATGACGGTTAGTCCATTAAGTTTCCATAGGAAATAAAATGGCACGAAAATTGGTTCAGGGTCAAAAATGGGTATTTTCGAGCCCCATAGATTTCTGTATGATTTTCATACCCTACCCCTTTTTTTGGAAACTTGAACATTTTTTCATGCTCTACGTGATGGACTAGTCTATTAGGTCCCCATGAGAAACTAAAAATGGCAACAAAATTAGTCCGAAGGCTGGAAATGGGCATTCTTGGGCCCCATAGATTTATGTACAATTTTCCTACTCGTCTCTTTTTTTGGAAATATGAATAGTTTTTCGTACTCTACGTGATGGGTTTATCCTTTAGGGCCCCATGGAAAACTAAAAATGGGACTAAATTTAGTTCAGGGATAGGAAATGGGCATGTTTGGGCCCTATAGATTTTCGTAGGATTTTCATACCCGTCCCATTCATTTAGGAAACTTGAATTGTTTTTCGTGCACTACGCAATGGGTTAGTCTATTAAGTCCCCATGAGGAGCAAAAAATGGGATAAAAATTAGTCCAGGGGTAGGAAAGGGGCATTTTCAGGCCCATAGATTTACATATGATATTTGGACCTGTCCAATATTTTGGAAACATTGAATAGTTTGCCATGCTCTACATGATGGGTTTGTTCATTAGGTCCCCATAGGGAACTAAAAGTGGGACGAAAAATGGTCTAAGGACAAGATATGGGCATGCTCGGGTCCCATAGATTTCTATAGGATTTTAGTACTCGTCCCATTTATTTTGGAATCTGGAATAGTTTTCCGTGCTCCACGAGATGGGTTAGTCCGTTAGGTCCCTATGGAGAGCTAAAAATGGGAGGAAAATTGGTCCAAGGGTTGGAAAGGAGCATTTTCGAGCCCCATAGATTTCTATACGATTTTCTTTCCTGTCCCTTTTTTTTTTGGAAACTTGAATAGTTTTTCATGCTCTACAAAATGGTTTAGTCCATTAGGTCCCCATTGTGAACCAAAAATGGGATGAAAATTGGTTCAGGGGCAAGAAATGGGCATTTTCAGGGGCAATAGATTTCCGTACAATTTTCATACCAGCGCCATTTTTTTGGAAACTTGAATAGTTTTTCATGCTCGACGTGATGGGTTAGTCCGTTAAGTCCGCACGGGGAACTTAAAATGGGACAAAAATCGGTTCGGGGCAGGAAAAGGGCATTTTCGGGCCCTATAGATTTCCATATAATTTTCGTATATGTCCTTTTTTTTTTGGAAACATGAGTAGTCTTTCATTCTCTACGCAATGGGCTAGGTCATTAAGTATCCTTGAGGAACAAAAAATGGAACGAAATTTAGTCCCGGGACCCTTCTCATTTTTTTGGTAACTTGAATAGTTTTGCGAGCTCTAAGCGATGGGTTTTTCCGTTTGGTCCCCATGGGGAACTAAAAATTGGTCCATGAGTAGGAAATGCACATTTTTGGGTCCAATAGATTTCCCTACAATTTTCATACTTGTCCCATTCTTTTTTAGAAACTTGAATAGTTTTTCATGTTCTACAAAAGGAGCTAGTCCGTTAAGTTTCCATGGGGAACTAAAAATGGGACGAAAATTGGTCCTAGGGCAGAAAATGGATTTTTCGGCCCCATAGATGTCTATAAAATTCATGTATCCATCCCATTTTTTTTATTGAAACTTGAATAGATTTTCGTGTTCAAAGCAATGGGCTAGTACGTTAAGTATCCATGGGGAACATAAAATGGAACAAAATTTAGTCCAGGAGAGGAAATGAGCAATTTCGAGCCCTACGATTTTCATACAATTTTCATACCCGTCCCTTTTTTTAAAAAAAACTTGAATAGTTTTCATGCTCTGCGTGATGGGTTAGTATGTTAGGTCCCCATGGGGAACTAAAAATGGGACGAAAATAGGTTCAGGGGCAGGAAATTGTCATTTTTGAGCCCTTTAGATTTCTGTACAATTTTCGTACCCGTCCCTTTTTTTTTGTTTGAAAACTTAAATAGTTTATCATTCTCTACACGTTGGGCTAGTCAGTTAGATTCCCATGGGCAACTAAAAATGGTAACAAATTTGGTCTAAAGGAAAGAAATGTGCATTTTCAGCCCCCATATATTGATGTATGATTTTCGTACTTATCCCTTTTTTTTTTGGAAACTTGAATAGTTTTTCGTGCTCTACGCGATGGATTAGTCCGTTAGGTCCCCATGCGTAACTAAAAAACGGGATGAATATTGGTCCAAGGGCAGGAAATGGACATTTTTTAGCCCCACAGATTTACGAACGATTTGTGTATCAGTCTCATTTTTTTTAAAAACTTGAATAGTTTTTCATGTTTTACGTGATGGGTTAGTCCGATCAATTCCCATGGGGATATTAAAATTGGACAAATTTTGGTCTGGGGCAGGAAATGGGCATTTTCCGACCCTATAGATTTTCGTACGAGTCCTTTTTTTTTGAAACTAGAATAATTTTTTCGTGCTCAACGAGAGGGGCTAGTTCTTTAGGTCTCCATGGGAAACTAAAAATGGGATGAAAATTGGTCCAGGGGCAAGAAAGTGGGCTCTGTCGAGCCTTATAGATTTCCTTAAGATTTTCGTACTCATCCAATTTTTTTCTTGAAACTTGAATAGTTTTTCGCACTCTATGTGATGGGCTAGTCCGTTAAGTATCTATAGTGAACATAAAATGGAACAAATGTTAGTCTAAGGGAGGAAAATGGGCCTTTTTGGGCCCAAAGATTTTCGTACGATTTTCGTACCCGTCCCATTATTATTTTTGGAAACTTTAATAGTTTTTTGTACTTTATGCGATGGGTTAGTCCAGGGAGGAAATGGGCATTTTGGGGCCCTATGATTTCCGTAAGATTTTCGTACCCGTCCCTTTTTTTCAGAAAACTTGAATAGTTTTTCGTGCTATATGCGATGGGTTAGTACATTAGTTCCCTATGGAGAACTAAAAATGGGACGAAAATTGGTTCAGGGGTAGGAAATGGTCATTTTTTAGGCCAATGATATCCATACAATTTTCATACCGATCCCATTTTTTTGGAACCTATAATAGTTTTTCATGCTCTACGCGACGAGTTAGTCCATTAAGCCCCCATCGGACTAAAATGGGACTAAAAATTGGTTTGGGGTAGGAAATGGGCATTTTTGTGCCCTATAGATTTTCATATGATTTTCATACCTATCCCTTTTTTTTTTGGAAACTTGAATTTTTTTTTCATTCTCTAAGCTATGGGCTAGTCCGTTAGGTCCCCATGAGTAACTAAAAATGGCAATAATATTGGTCTAGAGGCAAAAAATGGACATTTTTGGGCCCCATAGATTTATGTATAATTTTCTTACCCGTCCCTTTTTTTTGGAATTTTGAATAGTTTATCGTGCTCTACGTGATGGGTTAGTCTGTTACATCCCCATGGTTAACTAAAAATGGACGAAAATTGGTCCGAGGGTAGGAAATAGGCATTTTCGAGCCCCATAGATTTACAAACAATTTTCAAATCCATCCCATTTTTTTTAGAAACTTGATTAGTTCTTCATGTTCTACGCAATGGGTTAGTCTGTTTAATCCCATAGGGAACTTAAAATTGGAAGAAATTTGGTCCGGGGGTAGGAAATGGGCATTTTTCGACCTTATAAATTTCCATGCAATTTTTGTACCCATCCCATTTTTTTTTGGAAACTTGAATAGTTTTTCACGCTCAACGAGAGGACCTAGTCCGTTAGGTCTCCATGGGGAACTAAAAATGGGATGAAATTTAGTCCAGGGGCAGGAAATGCCTTTTTTAGGCCTGATAGATTTTCATACCTATCCTTTTTTTTACAACCTGAACCTAATCCGTTAATTATTCACGGGGAACATAAAATGGAATGAAATTTAGTTCAGGGGAGGAAATGGGCATTTTCGGGCCCTAAGATTTCAGTACGATTTTCGTACCAGTCCCTTTTTTTTTTGGAAACTTGAACAGTTTTTCATGCTCTATGCAATGGATTAGTCCATGGGAGAAAATGGGCATTTTTGCGCCAAAATATTTCTATACCATTTTCGTACCCATCTCATTTTTCTAGAAACTTAAATAGTTCTTCATGCTCTACACGATTGATTAGTCTGTTAGGTCCAAATGGGGAGCTAAAAATGGTACGAAAATTTGTCCAGTGGTTGGAAAGGGGCATTTT
>CAOJBK015524085.1:0-21427 GCA_948294925.1 Codiaeum variegatum
TCATAATATGAAAATACAATCGAACTAGACTCTAAAAGTTTATAATTTAATTTTATATCATTTTAGATTATAACAAAATTGAGAATTGACCAATAATAAGTAATAATATTGTTAGTTATATCTTTTACAAAATCAATAATACTTTTATTTTATTTCTGGAGCATGTCCCTTTTCATTAATCAATTCTCAATCTTATTCCTATTCTTATTTGTATCTATTTTTTCTAAAAAAAGCATAAATTTTATTCATAATTAATGAAAAATATAAAAATTCAATAATAAATGTACCCATCAAGAATCAATTGTCTATATATTTATTAGTAGATTATGTAAAAGATTTAACTATTAAGGTCCTCATCTTAAAAAAAATTTAATAAAAATTAATTTTAATAAGTAAAAATAAGTTTTAATTAGTAAAAATAAATTTAAAAAAAAATAAATTTAATCAGTAAAAATAAGTTCAAAAAAGTCTTAAAAATCATGTTTAATCAGTTCAATAAAAATAAATTTAATAAAAATATATTTTAATTGGTAAAAATAATTTCAGTTTAACAAAAATTAGACGAAGAAAATAAGGCTTAAATTATTGATTTTAAAGACAACTTTCAACGAAAGAAGATAAACTAACATAAAATGAAAAATATAATTTAGATGGAGGGTAAAATGGGAGAACAAATAGTTGAATAATTATTATGAATTTTATTTTATGTTTAAATTGAAGGGAAAAAAGTCACCCTACATGTGGATGATCCATTATCTTAAATTCAACAATAACTACTCTATTAATGATTTATCCATTTATATTTATTTTATTTTTTAAAAATTTATTCTTTAAAAATATGTTTCTCTCTTCTTATTATAATAAATATTTATAAATTAAAGTAAAATAAATAATAAAATATAAAAAGTGCTATTTGAATTTTATATAATTTTTTACGCTATATATTTGTGCTAAAACCTTGTGTAATTGCTCCTTTGCACTAGAACATTGAAATAACCAACTTAATGGGCTTGGGTATTTTAGATCTGTACTGATTAGGTTTGGGCCTTTTTAATTTTTTTTTGAGATTTGGGCCTTAAAAAACGTCAAAACCTTTGCTAGGCTAAAACCTCTCCAATAACAAGTGACCACGTCACTAAATGACGTGGTCACAGAACTATTCAACTCAATTTACCAAATCACCATCATCTTTCAACAGTCTCCTCTGTGCCTTTGAGGTCGTCTCCTGCTTCACTGATCTCTAAGCTTGATAACTCCTCTTCTCTTTCACTCGTTAATTCGCCTCTCCCTCCTTTTATACATCAATGTTCTATCCTTATAAGATTTGAACCATTTTTGTTTATTCAATGGTGACCCATTTTAGATCCGGGTTCTGTGTTCTGATCATTCTACTTTGTGTAAGTTTTTCTGTGTTTCTTTCCATTTCTGGAGAGAATCGAAGACCCAAAAACGTTCAGGTTGCAGTTCGTGCTAAGTGGGAAGGCACTCCTGTTCTATTGGAAGCTGGGTATGTTCCATTCCTTTTGTTAATTTTGAATTACCATTTCTTTTCTTTGCGATTTTGAAGCTTTATGCTATTCTGAAAATTGGATATTCTAGTTAATAATATTTGGGACTGGTTGATTATCTTTAAGCTGTTTTGTTGTTGAATTGGCTGTTTGTGGAGGAACTTGCGTAAGAAATTGGGAATTTAATCAAGGAGAAATGAAATGAATGAGGAATTGAATTTCATTGAGAAGAAGAATGGATAAAAATGAGAATAAATATTAGAACAGTAGAGTCTAACTCCATAAATTTTCTTGTTTAGGATTCACTCTAGCTTCAAATTTGTCTCTGCCAGGCTTTTGCCTTCGTAGTTTAAGATTGAATTTTGCTATTTATATTTCACATTATTGAAAGAGTATTCTGATGGGCTTTATGTGCCTCAGCATGTATATATATCTGCATTATGAGAACTACTTGTCTTGTCCAGACTATTTCTCTGGCATTTTAACATTCATGATTAACATCTTTTGGGTGAAAAATTTAGCCATTCCAATGTATACACAACAAAGTGTTCTGTGTATGAGTATAAAAATTTTGCATAAACTTTGAAAGGGCTAATAGTTGTAGTTATTGTATTACTTGTTTTCAATTTAGAGAGATTCTTTTTCTGTATGCAGGTTAAGTTTTTCCAATTTGGAGTTTATTTGAACATTCTTTTAAATTTACTTCTCCAGTAAGCTTGTAGAACTTTGTTTCCGTCATTTATTTTCTTTTATTTCTTGGTATAATAATTTACTACATACTTGCATCTGCTGTTTGCCAATACTATTTAGTATCCAGGAAAGAGAATTTTCCGTACCTAACAGAGCAGTAAATATGTCTTATGATTTTTTAAAAGTCTATTTGCTCAAGTCTGTACAGGTGTTCTTCCTATACATTGACTTTATTTTACTTTTTGGAATAGTGAATTACTGTCAAAGGAAAAGAAGGACCTGTATTGGGAATTCATTGAGGTCTGGCTTCACGGAGAGAAGAACGAAGTTGATCCCCATACTGCTAAAGAATGCCTCAAGAGAATTATAAAACATGGATGTTCACTTTTAAGTGACCGATTGGCCCCACTATTTGAGTTCTCTCTAATTCTGAGATCAGCATCTCCTACATTGGTGCTTTATAGACAATTGGCTGAGGAGTCTCTTTCTTCTTTTCCACTTTCTGATGACAGTGTTTCAAGCAATGTTATCGGGGAAGCTTTGGAAACAAGCGAGAAAAATGAAAGTAAAAGGTCAGATCCTTTGCTTGTTGGTGTCAATCCTAGGAGCCCTGGTGGAAAATGTTGTTGGGTAGATACTGGAGGAGCATTATTCTTTGATGTGGCAGAGTTGCAAGTGTGGCTTGACATCCCTACTAAATTGTAAGTATTACTCTGGCATTTTGTTTCTAGGCTTTTATTTCTTATTTAAATTTGGTAGCTTTAATAAAGTGGGCAGTTTTTTTTTTTTAAATTTATTTGTTTATTTCTTGGTTCGCAGTGCAGGAGACTCATTTCAGCAGCCTGAACTATTTGATTTTGATCATATCCATTTTGATTCTCATACTAGAAGTCCAGTTGCTATTCTGTATGGAGCTCTTGGAACTGAATGTTTTAGGGAATTTCATGTCACACTGGTTAAAGCTGCCAAAGAGGTCTATTTCCTTTGTCCTTGAATACTTTTAATATCTTACTGTAATTCCACACAAATTTCTTTGTCCTTGGTTGGTTTTGGCTTATCTGATGCAGTTAAATTGTTGTTGCTTATAGAATTAGGAATTGTAACATTTTCTTTGTATGGACAGTTTTGGACTTTTAATTTTAGAGAAGATTGATGTGAAATGGAGTTGTCTTACTGATATCTGGGTAATTTTGATGCTTTGAACTACCACCTCACATGTAACTAATTGTCATGTTTTTCTAGAATCTGAAATTTATAAAAGAGACTCAATTTAAATTGTAAATAAAGCATTTCTGATGCTAGCCATTTGCCATATAGGCAGCATGAAAAATTTTCCATTGAACTGGAAATTTTCAAGATCAATTGCGTTGGAGACTAGGAGTGCCACAAAATGATCTGACAACAGCTGCCTTGAGTCAATTGTTTCTTTTGCGATATTCCTTATGCAAAAAATTTTTTCATTGAATGTGAGCTTTAAATAATCTTGTTGCTAAGGTTACCTTAATATTTAAGTTTACATGGAATATTGTGGGCTGTGTTTATCAATATATAATTCCTTAAAATTTGGAATATCTAAAAGTCTTGGTGCAGTTGTGTAGAATAATAAAGAAAGGGGCTTTTCCAAAATTCTGCTCGGTAGAATTGCATTTCTTGATTTTTGTTTTCTTCTTTCAAATAGCTGACTAAAGCTTTATTAGTTCACAGTGCTAAAATTCTGCAAATGAATTGCATTTCTTGGTGCATAAGTTGCTTATGCTCCTTAGCTCATTTTGCTTCATCTTACTGTTAGAGTCCTAATTGGCCAAAGTATGGCACTTGGTGAATCACTTATTGGAAGTATGGGATTTTAATGTGAGATCTATATGGACTTTGGGCTTTTCAACTTTTTGAGCTAGCTTTTGGTGTGTGGTTCTCCCAAGGTTATACCCCACAACCTAAAAGCTAGCTCAAGGAGTTGGAGAATCCAAAGTCCATATAAACCCTAAATTGAAATTCCATACTTCCATTGTGGGAATCACCAAGTCCCTTACCTTGGCCAACTAGGATCCTGACACTGAATGCTGAATTATCTAGGCAATTTACTTATCAATATCTGACTTGCGTTTTGCCATTTCTTATTTTAAGCCTAAGTTGTCCTGACACTTCTTTACTTCTGAAAAATTTTCTGGAATAAGATGCTTTTATTTGTTGAAAATGTTTATCCTTTTAGCTTGGGTGAAAACATTTATGAAAGAATGATACATGTCTTGAAATTTTTTTTTTCTCCATGTTGTCTTCATTCATGTGTCTATTTTTCTTTAGATTTCCCTTCTGATAATTTTGATAAACTTTTTTAGGGGAGGGTAAAATACGTAGTTAGACCTGTTTTACCCTTTGGTTGTGAAGCCAAAGTTGGCCGTTGTGGTGCTATGGGTGGCAAAGACACTGTAAATTTGGGTGGTTATGGCGTTGAACTTGCTTTGAAGAATATGGAATACAAAGCTATGGATGACACTGCAATTAAGAAAGGTTAGAATGTTTTTTGTGTTCCTTAATTAATGTTCTTCTCCCTAAAAGAACAATTACACTCCTTATAACTCAGTATAGTTGTTCATCTTTCATGCTTGCTTTGTGATTTGCTATATAGGTTTCTTTAATGATTTGATAAGACTTTCAATTGTACAACTTTTGTGTATAGATATTGTTTTCATTAATATTGACTTGTGATTTAAAAGGATAGTAGGCGAAGAGAAACGGTGCATTCTATATGAAAAGGTACCGCAAGAAAGAGTCCGTGTCAAACTTTGTACTAAGATTTTAGAAGTCCCAAAATTCCTGAAATAGCATGGCTAAAGTTAGGTAGTAAAAAGTCCCTGAAAAATCTCTAAGATACCCGAATTTGTGGTTTTGACGTTTCTCAATGTTTTGTGGTTGCTTTGGGTATTTAAATTATAAATTGAAATTTTGCACTCAAAAACTTGAAAGGATTTGGTGATGATGGATGGTTTACCTTTTTGTCATAGTTGTCTGCAATTTATTCTGGTATGATTGATGTATCATTAAAGCTCCCGTGGCTCCTTGGTGTTTGTAGTACAAATATTCTACTTGCTATTCATATCTTAGCATTCTGTTGTGGTAATATATTCTCCTTATGAGCATTAGGCTTGAATTGCAGGTGTCACTCTAGAAGATCCACGGACTGAAGATCTTAGCCAAGAAGTTAGAGGGTTCATTTTCTCAAAAATACTGGTTTGTTATCATTAAAAGTTGCTTGTACTTTACTGTTGCCTTTTTTTTTTGTATTATCTGTTACAAGTCATGACAACTTTTGTGGACCACTAGTCTCCTCCCCCGTTCTCTAATGTTTTAGGATTTCCACTCACGCCGTGATGATTATTACTGATTCAGTACATAATTTTGATATTTGTATTAAATGTCTTTTTGATTAGGAATTGGCAATAATCATGGAAATGTTTGTTACATTTGATCGTTGTTTTGCATGAATATTTTGTTATCAATATGTTCATGTTATTTTTGCCTTATGATAAGTTGACTTCACTGTTGATGATTTATAACCTTGGTTGGCTTTTGTGCTTGTGGGGTTGGGGGTCTTTCTCTGATCACTTGCATGCCTAATGCAAATAGAACCCTTCAATCACATTATGAGATATCTAGTGTCGTTGGTTCAGTGACACTTGGCTAGAAAAAGCATTATGTGAATTAATAAGTATATTCTTTTCCAAGAAAAGAAAAAGGAATTAATAAGTGTACTGAATCTCCAGTAAAATGATGAAAGGTTTCTAATTTAGCTCAGAAAAGGGTGTGTGAATCTTGTCCTCATAAAAGAAATGATTAAGGAAGACCTTGTCCAGGTCTGAATTTTATATACCGGTATTGCGGAAGTTTGTTTATCATTGTCACTGAATAAAGCACTTTTGACTTTCATATGGAATAAAGCACTTTTGACTTTCATATGTGGTGAAACCTCTCTTTGTCTTCTTGATCTATAAATGCAATATTGTCCAAGCTTATTTATTTATGTATTGCTCAAATGTCAGATGCACTTGCTGACATTTTGTTTTTATCTGAAAGCAAAATTAATTTAAATTTATGGCCATAGGAAAGGGAAAACTTGTGATTTAAGGGGACAAAGCTATGGCCATGTGGACTTTGCATGATAATAAACTGGTTCTTATGGAATAAAGCATGAGCTAGTTTATGCTTCTTGGAATTCTTTGAAAATGTTTGATGGAAGAGAGGTGAATTATGTTTTTCATGGACTTGTGTGCTTAGTTTCTTGTTTGTTGCTCCAGGTCACTGTCTCAGTGCTCTGGGTTACTGTAACTTCCATGTCCTCATGTATGGGAATCTATTATTTCAATTTTTCTTCGACTAACTTTTGCCTTCATCAACGAGACATGCCACCAGTAATGGCATGATATCTCTATTGGAGGTCTCTATGTGAGGTATAGGGGAGGTGCAAATTGGAGAAGTGAGAGATATATCTGTAGCTCATCCAATGGACTGGAAAAGATTTAGATATTAGAGTGAGATTGACATAGGTTAACTGCATTGCCCAAAGTAGGTTCGCCTATCTATGTTTTCCTTGTGATTTGTGAAAACTATTTTTCTAAGTGACTGATGTTTCATACTGAATGACCTGTAATAAATCATTCTGTTTCAGATTATTTTCTAAGCATTAGAAACTGGGTTCCTGTAATCTATATTGCATGTATATCTTTATATGCAGGAACGTAAACCAGAGCTTACCTCTGGGATAATGGCTTTTCGAGACTATCTACTTTCATCAACAATATCTGATACACTTGATGTCTGGGAACTAAAAGGTAATTGTAATCAGTCTTTCTTGTTGATGATTTAGTCACAACTCTATTTTCTCTAATGTTCTCCTTTTCAACAGATTTAGGACATCAAACAGCACAAAGAATAGTTCATGCCTCTGATCCTCTGCAGTCAATGCAGGAAATAAACCAAAATTTTCCGAGTGTAGTTTCATCTTTGTCTCGCACGAAGGTATATCATGTGGACGCATTTGCATTTGATAAATATAAAATAGCTGCTGATATATGGAATTTGCACTCCATTTAGTATCCACTGTTGATGCTTCTGATTAAGCTGCTTGAATTCTGCTATTTTGCAGCTCAATGATTCCGTTAAAGATGAAATAACAGCAAACCAAAGAATGATTCCTCCTGGCAAGTCCCTAATGGCTTTGAATGGTGCTTTAATCAATATGGAGGATATTGACCTTTATAAGTAATATTTCTGTTCTCATTGGACTTCCCTCTCATTTCTTCCTGAAGATTATATCAATTGTGGTTTGTTTTAATTTCTTTATCTCTATACCATCTATACCTGAAGTTCTGGCAACTGCCATTGCTCAATGTCAGACTTGATACTTTTTAACTGCTGCACCTTACAGACTTCGACCAGGCTTCTTATATTTAAAAACTATGAGACATTTGCTATATTTTCTACTCTCTCTTTCCTCTAAACAGAGCTTCTGCCTATTTGTTTCAAAGTTAATGAAGCATGTTTTACTTTGATTTGTTACCAGTTAATACATTTGGTACTGGAACTAAGCAAATAGTTTAACATGCATGTATATTTATTAATAAAGCATTATATGCATGTGGACACTTCACAATTCATGATGTAGTGAAAATTTTGCCTTTTTATTTGCAATTCCTTTTCACGATTGTAAAGGAAGGAGAAGGTGAAGTATGATAAACATGTTTCTTCGAAGTACTTCTGTCCAATAGTATTGTTCCGTGGCTTATATATTGCAAGTTCAGGTTAACACAGTTTAGTAGTCAGGTTTTATAGATGTTTGATTGATGCCATAATTAAACTAAAAATGTTTACCATCTAAAATTTATTCACAGCAATGGTTCTGATTGTGTGGTTGTGTCAGTTTAAGAGTTCATGTTCCAAATAGGTTAGACCTGGAGTAAGGGGGCTTTGCATATGCTGATAACTGGCCAATAGAGACCTAAGTAAATTTAAAAAGATGAATTTTGAGAAGCAAAAATGATAGTTTAGCTGGCTTTAGTGACTCGTGACATCTTTAGTGTGAGTTTCTTAACCCTTTAAACTGCTTCCTGGTTCCTTACACGCTATGAGCTGTGCATTGCTATTTCGCTACATTGAACTCACTTTTGATATTTGCTTTCTGATATATTTTTTTAGGTTGGTAGATATGGTCCAGCAGGAGCTGTTGTTGGCTAATCAATTTTCAAAATTGAAGGTGAGTTGTGCTTAATCTCTTATTTGTTAGCTGGAATATGGATATAGAATTGGGTGAACAAAGTATGAAAGACCTGGTTGAAATAGAAAGGAAAAAAAAATACAAATCCAAACTTTTGTTCTCTCCTCATTGACGTGGTAGAGTATCCAACAAATGCACCTACAGAGCATAAACAAATTTTTTTAAAGAAAAGTGAAGTAGAGTATAAAAACCTCTTTTTTATTGTAAATTATTTTGTCAATAGGATTTCTTCTGTATAAACAAAGCCTTTAGCCTAATCTTTTTAGAATTGGCCATGTGGATCTTTTCCCCTCTCGTTAGAAAGGTATGATGTTGCTAAATTCTTATTCAAATTGCCTCCCACGTCGTTCAACATCGTCTTTTGCCAAATATGATAATTAATATGGAGTATCTAAATTAACATGAAGCTCCTACAATTTGTGATTTCCGAAAGTAAGAAATCTTAAATAATCAAACAATTCTGAATTGCGAGACTGATCCCACGTCAAATAGTATGCTTTATGAGCACCCAAATACATGTTGTACTAAATGTGAGCATTTCAATATACGAAGCTGCTAATAAAAGCTAGATGGTTGAGAAAGAAGTAAAGCAGTATTGTGCTGTAAAATCAGCCATTTGTGTGTTAATAAAATCTCTCATAAATGTCCTCAAATAGTTGAGGAAGTAACTAAACTTTGCGATGTGAGGATTCAGTGAAAATACCTGCTAAGCCTTTTAAATAGTGAATGCAGAAGGAAAAGAAAGCCCAAAACTTTTGCATTCCATGCTGAGATGTTTGACGTGGAGACTATAGATGATTTTCAGTGAGAAAATCAAATCTTGTACACTTTTGATTTTTGTGAAAAAAAGAAGATTCTAAGGATGTCAGTAAGTAATTAGTGGTGCTTACCTTATATACTAAGATAAGTTTAATTTTTCAAAATGAACTGTTGTTTTTGGAGTTAACTTTAAAAGTATTTTGAATTGATTCAAGCATCCGGTGCTTCTAATCTTTTAGGTTCCACATAGTGCAATTCGGAAACTCTTGTCAACAATGCCTCCTCCTGAGTCAAATATGTTTCGTGTTGATTTTCGATCAACTCATGTTCTTTATTTGAATAACTTGGAGGAGGATGCTATGTATAAGCGATGGCGAAACAATATAAATGAGGTATATTTATTTATTTTTTCTGCATTTTTTTTCCCTTTCAGACTATTATGATTTTATTAATCCAGATTCCCTGAATATATTGCATGCAATTCTTTGTATAGATTTTGATGCCTGCATTCCCTGGGCAACTGCGTTACATCCGCAAGAACTTGTTCCATGCAGTTTATGTTCTTGATCCAGCCACCAGTTGCGGACTCGAGGCAAGTTCTTTCACTTTTCTCTATCCACCCCCATCATTATACTCCCTCAGCCCTGTCATCTGTGCCAAATTTTTATAATATTTGTTATTGTGATCCTGCAGTCCATTGATATGATTATATCCTTGTATGAGAACAACTATCCAATGAGATTTGGGCTGTTGCTGTATTCTTCAAAATTTATCAACAAAATTGAAGTGGATGGAGCTGACCTCCGTTCATCTTCCGTGGAGAATGTCAGTCAAAATCAGGAGGATATGTCGAGCTTGGTATTTATTGTTTATTTTTCTTTTTCCCTTGTTCTCTGTTTAGATTACCCTTTTCTCAACTTTCTCATATGTGTGCTCATCAGGCTGCTTTCTGGTTCATCTCTTTCATTGTTGATAACTTAGGTACTTAATTCCATTGTCAACAATATCTTTTGCAGATCATGCGTCTCTTCATTTACATCAAGGAAAACTACGGAATTAAAACAGCTTTTCAGTTCCTGAGCAATGTAAGAATCGTGCTCCAGTCTTTGGCAACACTTTTTTTGACAGTTGTTGATCAAGGACAAGTAAATAACCTTCTATTTCAGTGCTAGAATAGCTTTTATCTTGGATCAGTTTCAAAGATTCTCTTTACTGATGAAAAGAAAATTAGTTAATAACTTATAAATATTGCTTCTTTTTTTTTTCCTTTTCCTTTTCCTTTTTGGTATTTTAGTCGGCCAGGAATCCTTTGTTGCTAACTGGTTATGGATTATTTTCTTAACAATTCGATATGATGATAGGGGGCCATTGGTCAGTGTAATGGTGAAAAAATCTGACTGCCAAATTCGCACATTAGTTCAAGTATGGATGGGTGCTACCGTGCTGCATTCATCACTGCAAAATACTAAATGTTAGAATTAATTCTGGGTTGTACCTCTGCAAGGCAGCGCTGAGAAAGGATCTCAGCCGTGTTCCTGAAATGACCTTGCTATGTCCAAACCATGTCCCAAAATTTAAAGAAGTATATATATTAAACATGCTTATTAAAACCAGACTGGACTAGCTGGTCTGGCCGGGAAAACCGGAAACTGGACCCTTAACCCATTCGGTCCACATATAATAACCGGAAACTTAAAAACTCAGTCAAAAACCGTTGACCTGGTCGGTTACCCGATGATCCGTTCGGACCGGTCACAGTTCAGTCTTTAAACCGGGTTTCAAAATCAAGCCCATTAATTTTTTTTTTCAACGGATCCATCAATCTATCTCTTTCAAAAGGTTTGGTCCCTTCTTTTATATAGCCTAAGCACTAATTCTTCTCCATTTGACTTTCGATGTGGGATAATAAGGGTTTCCCTTCCTTTAATACATAATGGGATGGGAGTTAAACTTTTTTTTTTTTTTTTTAAAGTAGGATGGGAGTAACTTGTAGAGTAAAATCATTGGCATTATATAATTCTCTACTTTGGTTTATTGTCAAAAACAATTCTAAAAAAATAATTTTCTAAAATAATAGCATAAAATAAAAAATTAATACCATTTAATCAAAATTTAAAATAACTCTATTATGACAATTCCTTTTTTACTTGCTGGAAACCTATATTTTAGACAAAAAATATTGTATTTAATTTGTCTTTTAACCATTTGGTAAATTCAATCTTAATTTCTTAATTATTTTTTTAGTGATATTTAATTGTTCAAATTAGATAGATATATCTTGACATAAAAAATTAAAAAAATATATATTGAATATATATTACTTTACATTTTATGTATAATGTTAATTACATTATATTTAATATTATTTTAATTTTATATATTTATTAATATATTACATACAGGTTCAACCCCGGTTCGACCCTGGTCGAACCTTTTCCTTTACCAATTCATAGTCCGGTCTGAGTTAAAAACCTTGATATTAAAAGTTCAAAATTTCGATTTCAACCTTTAAATATTTGATTATTCAATTGAAAATTTCCCTATCTTATTATTTTGTGATGGCTAACCACTGAAAAAATTTCAATTTTTATCAAAAGAAGCTAATCTGTATATATATGTGGCAGGTAAATAGATTACGGATGGAATCAGATGATTCTGTAGAAGATTCTCCTGAGATGCACCATGTGGAAGGTGCATTTGTAGAAACTATTCTGTAAGTTTTTAAGGGGTTTCTATAGTAACTTCCAGTGTATTGCAGTCTTGCTGGCCTTCTGTTAAGGAATTCTAGATGTGTTTCTTTTGCCTCTAATCCGTTTGACCTTTTCAATAAGTGTTTCCGTTTTGTTTCTGCAGACCGAAGGCAACAACTCCACCTCAAGATATGTTGCTGAAGCTGGAAAAGGAAAAAACTTATATTGAGTTTTCACAAGAAAGCTCCATGTTTGTTTTTAAGCTGGGTTTGTACAAACTGCAGTGTTGCCTATTGATGAATGGGCTTGTTGTTGACTCTGGTGAGGTAATGTCAGTGACATTAAATTACAGCTGTCCCTTTTTTTTTGAGCTGATAATTTATGGTTTTCATATCATCTGAAATTCTGGTCAGATCCTTTTACAATAGGCTTGAAGTTTTCAGTTGGGTAAATTTAAATAACAATAGTTCCTGAGATACGTTTGTGCCGGTTGATGGAACCAAACTTACTTTCTTTAATGTTGTTGATGTACATCAGTTGTTAATATTTCTCTCTCCAAAGTTGAGCAATTAGGACTTGCACTTGTTTTTTTCATCTTTTAATTCAATGCTGTTGTGGCACGATTCCTTTTGATCTCTGCTGTAAAACCCTCTCAATATGAAATTGTTTCACTAAGTACAGGAGGCCCTTATGAATGCCATGAATGACGAGCTTCCTAGAATACAAGAACAAGTTTATTATGGTCACATAAATTCTCGTACTGATGTCTTGGATAAATTTCTGTCAGAAAGCAGTATTAGCCGCTATAATCCTCAGGTGAATCATAGCCGGATTTCTGTTGTTTGATTTTCTTTTTCCCATGATTGTCAATTATTATACACCCCTCAATTTTTCTATGTTTCTTGATGTTTACATGCAGATCATTGCCGAGGGCAAGGCCAAACCCAGGTTTATTTCCCTGGGTTCATCACTTTTTGGAGGGGAACATGTGATTAATGATGTTAACTACTTGCATTCTCCTGACAGTAAGTAGAATTATTCCAACAGTGGAATTCTGCTGACAGAATTATATATTGAAATGTGGCTTATGATTACTTTTGTTTTTCTGACCCAACTGTTGCAGCTGTAGATGACATGAAGCCTGTAACTCAACTTCTTGTTGTGGATGTCACATCAATGAGAGGGATGAAGTTGCTTCATGAAGGACTTCTTTACCTGGTCATTCTTCATGATTAAGATTCTAATTCTCTGCTTATTAACCTCTTTTACATCTGAACAATTCATCATTTCATCTGTTATGGCATCTACACTGCCATTGATGTTCTTTTGACGTTTCCATCATGGTGCAGATACGTGGGTCTAAAGTTGCTCGCTTGGGTGTAATATTCAGTGCCAATCCAGATGCTGATTTACCTGCTCTGCTTTTCGTGAAAGTTTTTGAAATCACTGCATCATCTTATAGGTTTGTTAGAATCCAATGAAATCAGTCGTTTCTCTAGAATCTGTTTCGGCTGGATGAATCAAGTACATGCTTGATGTTAACCATTTCCTTGCTTGCTATGTCTTGTCTTGTAGTCATAAAAAAAATGTGCTGGACTTTTTGGAACATCTGCACACATTCTATGAGCAAAATTACATCCTTGCATCTTCTGTAGCTGCTGAAAGCACTGCATTTATAAACAAGGTCTACGAGCTTGCTACTGCTAATGAATTATCATTGAAGGCCTACGAATCCGCTCTTCCTGATTTTTCTGTTGACAGAATGAAAAAACATTTGAATAAGGTATGGCTATAAGTTGCCTTTGTGCTGCTGAGTGACCCTTTTCTTGTTTCCTAATCTTTCTGCTGTATGTTATCTTATTTAATATTTTAACCACAAATTTAGTCCTAGCTTCCTACAAAGTAACTCTCTTTTTCTTTTGCTTCCTATAAATTAACTATTTTCTTTTGCTCCTTATAAGTAAGTTCTCTTTTTGTTTGAAGTCGGTTCAGACTGGTTCTGTGTTAGCAATTTGACTTGTGATCATCAATAAGAAAAGTTATCACCAACTATTTACTATGTGATGTACAGGTTGCACAATCTTTGTACAGGCAACTAGGGATTGAAGCTGGCGTCAATGCAGTCATTACCAATGGAAGGGTTAGTCTTAATTTGGCTCTGTAGAACCTAAAGGATACTAGTTATAGTAATGCTGCACATATAGCTTCATTTTTATCCTTATATGAATGAAGAAAATATTTGATTGGAAGGCAATTTAGTCTTTAATCCTGAAATTTTGTCATTTCATCACACTATGCGCAGTTAATCAGTATGCCAAGCCCATTTGTACTAGTTTAATGGGATTAATTTCTAAATTTTAGTTGATATACATGACATTTCATTAGCACTGCATTATTTACAAATTTGATTCAACTCCAACGTGCATTGCTTACTTTGGTTCTCTCATCATAATTTGACATTGGATAGGTGACAGTTCTAAATGATGAAAATACCTTTTTGAGCCATGATTTAAATCTGCTGGAGTCCATGGAATTTAAGCAAAGAATAAAGCATATTGCAGAAATCATTGAAGAAGTCCATTGGCAAGATATAGATCCAGACATGCTAACAAGGTTTGTTTGTTTTTTGGTCCTTGCCCTCTCTCTCCCTAATAACAAGGCCCTGGATCACATTTCCTTAGTAATTGAGTTAAATGTGCTTAACAAGCCGCTAAATCAGGAAATATACTTTTTACTTATTTAATGGGAACCAATTCCAAGATAAGTTCTTTCCAATTCTCTCAGCTAGTTTGTTGCATTCACATACACATAAAATGAGTAAGTTGATGGGGGCTTGACTGACTGGACAAGCCAACACGGTTTTGATTATTGCCCCTTTTGGCCATTACATGTATTGCTGGTAATATTTTGAACCTTGCCTTCCCACTCATTTTCAGCCATATCCTTATTATTCCATCTGAAGTGTTTTTAGTCTTGACAAATAATATTTTTTCAGTTCATTTGAGAAGTAATTAGCCGTTATAATTCCTTAATAAAAGATTTTGAGTTTTTTTAACCTTTTGCATTTTGATTCAGAAATCAGAATGGATTTTTTTCCTGATTTCACCAATGTCACATGCAGCAAATTTGTTAGCGACATTATTATGTCTGTGTCATCCGCAATGGCTTTGCGAGGTCGAAGTTCTGAAAGTGCTCGTTTTGAGATTTTGAGTGCAGAGTATAGGTAACAATTATATTTCTGTATCATGTTAATAATTTTGTTTTTCATTTCTATTTTTGATGGGTACAAGATTAGTGTTATTTTTACTTTTCTGAGCTATGTGATGGGCGTAATTGCAGCAGTGTTGCCAACATGTTCGTAAGCTTTCTTATGTTATAATTACATCAGTTACTAAATGTACAAATTGTGATTCTGTTTATTAGTTTTCTAGTTTGAATATTTCTTGGGTTTCTTATAATAAATTCAGTTAACATCTTTTGGGTGATGCTATTTCCAGAGCATAATTTGCTAGGGCCAGAGTAAATTTTATCTAATTGACCAGATTATCCTCGTATTAGTGCATTCACACCTCTACATTAATATGAGGATAATTTTATCAATTTCATAAACTTGCTTTGGCCATAGCAAATTGTGCTCTGGAAATAGTACTACCTATCTTTTCTCTAATTTTATAATTGTAGTCTGAACTTTCAGTAAGAAAATAATTTTATCTATGCTTCCATCTTTATATCTGGAAGCCTGTTTGTCACATGCATCTCACCTGTTGTTTGTCGCATTTACTATGACTGTTGTGAAGGAAATTAGTAAATTATTAGCATACCACATTTAAATAACAGAGGTTAGTGTGTGTATAATGATATAGTGACTCCATGACATGTTAATAAGCTGTTACATTACATTATTAAGCGATTATTAATTTCTTTTTCTCCCCTCAGGGTGTGATTTTCTGTTGGTATCACACAATATGTTTTTACTTATTTGTCTATAGCTCCCTTGGTACTGGCATTTCTCAGTTCTGATTTTCAACCATTTATTGGTCTGAAATCCAATCCTTTTCTTGGTTTGATCCAGTGCTGTAATAATAGAAGATGAGAATGCTAGTGTTCACATTGATGCTGTAGTTGATCCCTTAAGTCCAATTGGTCAGAAGGTAGCTGCTCTGCTTAGAGTTCTGAGGCAATACATTCAACCAAGCATGAGAATTGTACTGAACCCTATGGTGAGTTAAAAGTTCCTGCATCCTACTTTTCGGACCATTATTTTTTCTTGCCTTTCCTTCTTAAAAACTGTTACAGGAGCTTCTCGCCACCTTTGCTGGGTCAGGGCATAGGACCTCCGCATGATAATTATGAATAGCTTCTTAGCTCAGCTGGTGATATTAGGAATTTGTTAAGGCAGAACAGTGTTGATCTAAAGTAGAGGTCAACCAATCCACAAATCTGTTTACTCCTTTAAGTGCAAATTAGTATATCATTATAATTCATTCAAATTACATCTCCAATGGCAATAGTGCATTTGTTTATTTGAATCAAAGAGATATATCAGTTTGCTTCGGAGTTTGTTCTTTGATACGTGACAAAGTTGTGTTTTTAGCTTCTGTATGGTTGGCATATGCTTCTAGAGCTTCTATGTGTGTTTCTTCAGTAGTTAACCATCTTGATAGGAGGGTTTAGGTTGTTTCTATGTTCTAGTTTGGAGTTGTTTGTTAAGTTGTTTTAGAGGACTCCTTGTACTTCCTCCATCCTTTCTCCATAAATTTTCTTCTTTACCCCCCACCCCACAACATGAAAAAAGAAAAAGAAAAAGAAAGAGAAAAAGAAAAAAAGAGCAATTAATATCCCCTTGATATTGGTATTAAAAGAAGTATTATGTGAAGAAAAGATGATGAGGATGCTGTGAAGACATTTCTGAAGATAAATGAAGATTAATTTGGGTAGCAGATTCAAGATTTGCTATTAGTTTAAAAACATTTTCTATTTCATGATATTTGTTTTGGATATGAAGATGATCAAGCATGGTAAGTGGCACATGACTGATCTAAAGCAAAGTCAAATTTTGTTCTGCTTAAACAAGATGGTTAAACTTTGGCTTTTATGGAGAAAGGTGTTGTTACTGTCGAACTTTGATGTGTGAGGCCTTTGTCTTGATTAACCCAGTGGTCAGAAGAGCCAATTCAGGCAGAAATGCTGAAGATACTGTTCTTTGTTTTTTGGAAAAAACAAAAAAAAATTGACTTAGAGTTTGGTTGAACTAGCACCATGAGATCCTTATTGTTTTATTTTTCACTGGATATGGAATCATTTGCAATTCTTAATGTTTCTTTTTCCCTTCTAATTTTGAACACTTGCATATTCACTAAAGCTTTGCGTACTCACTTAAGCATTGCATACTTCTTCCAGAACCTTTGATTATTTGGATAGGTTATCTGTTCAAGTTGAGGAACTAATAATAGGTTTATGTTTTTGGCAGAGTTCCCTTGTCGATCTTCCACTGAAGAATTTCTACAGATATGTAGTACCAACTGTGGTATGCACTTGTTTTAAGAAAGAAAAAACTGTTTGGGTTTCCATTTCTGGTGTCTTACTTGTGCTTTGACATTTCAGGATGATTTCAGCAGTATTGATTACACAGTTAATGGCCCTAAAGCATTTTTTGCTAATATGCCATTGTCAAAAACCCTTACCATGAATCTTGATGTTCCTGAGCCATGGCTTGTTGAGCCTGTTATTGCTGTGTAGGTTCCTTCCTTACATTGCGTTCTGAATACTTGTTATATGGTCTCCTTTTCAACTTATTGTGCTAAAGGTTTGGAGATTAATTGACGTTTATCTCAGTGGCTTATTGTTGTTCTCTCTTGCTCTTGCCCAATGTTTCAGCCATGACTTAGATAACATTTTGCTTGAAAACTTGGGGGACACAAGGACATTGCAGGCAGTTTTTGAACTTGAAGCCCTTGTCCTTACAGGTGAGATTGTCTTCTTTTTATAGTTATGGATTGTGTAATTTTATGTCACTAATGGGAATTGAATTTGCTGAATGAAAGAAGTTACCTGGTTCACTTTTCTTATTACCATATAGGTCATTGTTCTGAGAAAGATCTAGATCCCCCCCGAGGTCTTCAATTAATTCTTGGAACTAAGAGTACGCCTCACTTAGTAGACACTATCGTGATGGCCAATTTGGGTTATTGGCAAATGAAAGTCTCTCCGGGAGTATGGTACCTTCAACTTGCTCCAGGTCGAAGCTCTGAGCTTTATGTTCTAAAGGATGATGGTGCTAGAAGTTCTGATAAGCTTTTGTCAAAACGTATCACCATAAATGATTTACAGGGCAAAGTAGTTCATTTGGAAGTTGCAAAGAAAAAGGGAATGGAGCATGAGAAATTGCTAGTTTCTAGTGATGATGATAACCATTCACACGGGAAAAGAAAAGTGAGTTCTTACAACTATTGCTGATATATCTGGCGCAAAAAATAGCAAGCTTAGCCAGAGAAAATTAGGCTAGGATGTGTAGCCTAATAATTGCCTGTCTAAAAATTTTACAGGGAACAAATAATAATTGGAATGCTAACCTTTTGAAATGGGCTTCTGGTTTTATTGGTGGGAATGGCAAGAAGAATGAGAACACTTTAGGAGTGAGTTATCGTTTATTCTTTTATTTATTTATTTTTTCCTTCAGCATGTGAATCCATGTGTTGCCTGAAATGCGTCAGAACAGTTTGGTTACAGGGGCTCACATTTTTGTAATAATATATTTCACAATCACAGTTTTATTAATCTTTGCTGCTTTAGAAATGTGAGAATGTGTAGTTATTCTTTTGAAAGCATCATCACTATTCGATAACCTCTTCATTGAGCTGTGGTGTTTATGCATTCCCTTATAATTTTTCCTTGAATTTTATATCTTTATTATTTTTGGATGTTTCTTTATAGAGTTCATACTTACAGAAAGCTAGAGCATAAGATTTGCAGAACAACTTGACAGTATAGTCTGTCTAAAAATGCTATTGCCATTGAGGTCTATGCCCTTTAGGCTACAATCTTCTAGGAAATTCAAGTTATCTTCTTTGGCTTTATGTTCTCATGCTTAGCTCTACTGCTTTATGCTAACAGATGTTGGTCTTTGGTTATGTGAACTAGCTTTTACATGCAAGCCATAAGTCTTCCTTATCACATATTTTTTTGTAACTGTGATTTTTTATTTGTTTGGCAATGAGTTTGACATTTTCCCTTAGGGGCATGGGAAGAACAAATTTCCCTTGCATCTCGGAGGCTTTGGTTATGAGATTCGTTCTTAAATTCTCTTTTGGGTCATGGAAAGAATTATGATCACATCTTTTGCTGGAATTGGGGAACAAATTCAAATGCATTTGCATTATTTGTAATGCATTGAGAATATTGCTTATTTTGACATTTTCTCATCAGGAGCATGGGAAGGGTGGTCGGCGAGGAAAGCCGATTAATATTTTTTCCATTGCTTCTGGACATCTGTAAGTGTTCCTTAATTCCGTTTCCGATTTTTTATTTGTTGTACAACTGAAGTTAGAAACCAAGATGAGTTAATATAGTTGAGAACTGGCAGGTCCTTGATGAACTCCTTGAAATAAGAAATTGTTTGCTAGACTTCTGATTTTATTTCCTAACACCTTTTGGCCAAAAAATCAAAGCTGAAAATTATATTCTGAACTTAATAGAAATTTTGTTCTATTTAGCTTTGGTGTGTCACTGGTATTTGTAGTCTGTGATATTTGAAGTATTTAACTGGCACAGCTTTTTCTAGAAAAACACGTCTATGCCACAAACAAGAAATTAACCATATCTATGACTTAAATTAAAAATCACACAATGATGAAAAAGTTCTTGTTAAGTCACTCCAGTAATCTCAAGTCTTTAGTAGCACAAAATTAATCATTTGTTGACTTCATTGAAGTTGCTCAAGTTCATAATATGTGACAGTTATTAGGTTGTTAATCTTGGTTTAGGGTAGACAGTAAAAGACAGAAAGAGGAGAACAGTAGAGCTGAATTAGCGGAACTAAAACTACAAGATAAGATATGAAAATGACTAAAAAAGACCTCTGCCTGTTCTCTTCCATTTCAAGTAATTTTGGAGAGTGGTCAGCAGTGCCTATTGCTCTTTATTGTAGGCATTAATTCTATGATTACAAAGAACAAGGTTCTTTCTCAATTATTATGCACATGGGTTTGTGGTGCAATTTTGTGAACTCATAGGTGTGTGATTATAGTCTGAAACAGCAAATTTATAATTGGGTTAAATGAGACTAATTTATGGAAAGTCTGCTAATCCTTATATGGTTTTGAAAACTTGCATGGTAGCATAATTTTGTTTGAACCATAGTTTTCTTGTGAGCGATTCCGACACCTGAGCAAAGAAGGCAATGAGACAAGTTAGGGCACAATTTTATGATAAGCTATATGAAAAGTTGGGGACGAAAGAAGGCGGGAAGGAAGTCTACAAGTTGACAAAGATGAGAGAGAGGAGATCGCCTGACCTGAACCAAGTTAAGTGTATCAAGGACAACGGTGACAAAATTTTGGTTAAGGAGGAAGATGTTAAAGAAAGATGGAGGAGTTACTTCGAGGGCCTTTTTAACGATAGTCAAGATGGAAGCCAAATAAATATGGATCATACGATGATTGAGAAGAATGTGAACTACACTAGAAAAATTAGATCCTCTGAGGTTAAAGAAGCATTGAACAGAATGTAAGCAGGTAAAGCATGTGGCCCAGATGGGATCCCTATCGAAGTGTGGAAATGTTTAGAAGATATGGAGGTAGATTGGTTAACTCTATTATTCAACAAGATTTTGGTATAAAAAAAGATGCCAAATGATTGGAGGAGAAGTATTGTAGTTCCAATATTTAAGAATAAATGAGATATTCAAAATTTCTCAAATTATAGAGGAATCAAACTCATGAGTCACACCATGAAGTTATGGGAGAGAGCTGTATGGCAGCGTATCTGGAGTTGCACATCTATCAAGACTAACCAATTTGGCTTTATGCCTGGAAGATCCACTATGGAAGCAATCTTTCTTATTAGAAGGCTGACAGAGAAATATCGAGAGATGAAGAAAGATCGTCACATGGTGTTTATCGATTTAGAAAAAGCGTATGATAGAGTGCCATGAGATGTTTTATGGTGGGATATTGAGCATAAGAATGTGTCAATTAGATACATTCAAGTAATTACGGATATGTATAATGGGACGGTTAGTAGTGTACGTAAGGTCGGAGGTGATACAAGAGACTTTCCTATCACGATCGGATTACATCAAGGATCCGCTTTAAGCCCTTATCTTTTCACTATTGTTTTGGATGAATTGAAAAAGGACATACAAGAGGAAATCCCTTGGTGTATGATGTTTGCGGATGATATAGTGCTCATAGATGAGACTCGAGAGGGAGTTGAGGGGAAGCTAGAGCAATGGAGAAGTGCATTGGAGACGAAAGGTTTTAAAATTAGTCGAAAGAAGACTGAGTATATGCATT
>CAOJBK015524378.1:0-12751 GCA_948294925.1 Codiaeum variegatum
TTTTCTTCTTCTTCCTTGCTCAATGTAGAAGATATAATAACAGGAAAAGTCTCTCTCTAACCAAGAAAAACATACTTTAGATGCTTTGAGAGCTCTTTAAGCTCCAAATTTTGAGAAAGTTTCTTCTACACATTTTGGTTCAAAGGAAGCTCTAAAGTTTCAACCTCACTTTTCTTTACTAATTCACCCTCTTTCAAATTTTCTAAATAACTTACAATTTCAAGAACTAGAATGTCAGTTTCATCCTCAAGTGTAAATGTATATTTAAGCTTATCATCAAACACATCTTGCTCAAAAACATCATTCATAATAGAATTAATGCAATCAATAAAACAACATTCCTTAATAGGTGAGTTCTCAACATGTATAGTGCTATAGTGTGTGAGATTGTTAAAAATGGAAAATACTACAGTTTGACCCAATACCGACATGGTTAACTTTCCATATTTAACATGTATAATAGTGTTTGTGGTTGCTGTAAATGGTCTACCTAATAAAATATGCAATTTAGACCTATTTGTCAACCTATCTCCCATTTCAAGCACTACAAAATCAACAAGCGTAGTCAAACCCCTAACTTGTACTAGCACATCCTCAATGATTCCTCTAGGGAATCTTAATTACCTATTAGCTAATTGCAAGGACATTTTAGTGGGTTTTAACTCACCCAAATTCAGCTGTAGAAACAAGGTATAAGGTATACTAACACCTAGATAAAGCATGCCTCTAGCCTCTTTTCCATCACCCATTTCAATATCAATCACAAAACTACCAAGATCTTTAGCTTTTGGAGGTAGCTTATGTTAAAGAATGACATTTTCTACCTTCAACACAATAATCTATTTTTCTAATTCCAGCTTATGTTTTTTAGAATTTAGTTCTTTGAAAAATTTTTCATAAGCTAAAATTTTCTTGATTATATCAAGTAAAGGAAGATTAATACTTACCTTAGAGAGCATTTTGAAAATCTCTTAGAATTGTTTGTCATTCTTACCTCCCTTGAGCCTCTCAAGAAATGGAATAGGTGGTCGGTATGGATCAATCGCCTTTTGAAGCTTTGAAGGAGTTGGGTTCTCCTTCACCTTCTCTTTCTCCTCGAGCACCTCAGTATGTTCCTTGCCATCCTCATCCTCATCATCTGCATCACAAATGTTAGAACCAACATTATTATTAATAACTTTACCACTTTTAAGAACTGTGATGGTCTTAACTTGCTCTGGTTGGCTTAGAAGCTTTCCTTGCTTCTTAGTTTACAACTGAGTTGCAATTTGACCCATTTAGGCTTCCACTTTTCTTACTGAGGGGTCCAAAGAATCGAACCTCCTATTGTTAGCCTCTTCAGTTTGAGTACTTATTTGGATGAACTTATTTAAATTTTCCTCCAAACTCAAGTTCCTTGGTTATTTTTGGGAATCAGATGTGTTCCCTTGATAAGGTCTCCTTTACAAAACTTGAGGCACTAGAGCATTATTATTTCTCAACCTAAAGTTAGGGCGGTTTCTCTAACTAGGGTTATAAGTGTTAGAGGAGGGTTTTGAACCCTTGGTTAGAATTCATCAAAGACTTGAGCCTCCTCTAGCTCACTTGTAACAGGATCATAATTAGAAGGACAAACATTTGAAACCATGTCCAAAGATACCACATACCGCATATACCTCTTGAGCATGAACTGGTGTGCTTCCTTGTCTCTTCAGTAATTCCACTTAGTGAGTAAGCTCAGCTATTTACATTACCATGTCCTTGCCATGTGACATCTCATGAGTAATAGCTTACCTCCCCCTCACACTCTTTTATTGGGAATTAGTTCCAAGCATTTCAAATAACTGAACAACCTCATCGCAGGTAATCTCACTCATAGAACCTCTAGTTGCATTGCTCATTATCCCTTGATTCAGGTATGTCAATCCATCATAGAAGAATTGGTCGATAAATTATAAAGGAAAGTGATGATATAGACATTGTATCTGTAACATCTTGAAATGTTCCCTAGCCTCATAAAAAGGCTCTCCCTCCATCTAAGAGAATGTTGCAATCTTGGTGTGAAGTTCAGCAATTTTCCAATAGGAGTAAAAATTTTACATAAACTTAGTGTTTACTTCCTCCTAAGTAGTAAGAGCATCTGGAGGCAAAGTCATCAGCCATGTCTTTGTATCATCCTTCAAGGTGTAAGGGAAACACCTCATCCTTAGTTGATCCTCTGTCAGACCTTGAAGAGGAATGGTATGATTGATATAGTAGAAATCTAGAATAAAATTTGAGGGATCCTCGTTTTCCACTCTATGGAATGACGTCAGCATATTGTAGTGAATGGATTTGAGCTCATAATTCCTTGAGGACATGTCCAAACAGATGCAAGAAGCAGCCATACCAATGAGTGGCTTGGCAAATTCCTTCATTAACATCCTTTCATCCCCCATGATTTTTGGAGGATCAACTCCCACTTAGTCTCTGTTGCTTTAGTTTTGTAGATCAACAATTAACTCCTTCCAATGATCTATAGGAGGATCTTCAATAACCTCCGGGTCCTCTGTGTTGCTTCAATCTCTGTTCTCTGCTCCAATCCTGTGCAAGTTGTCAACCAAAGGAAGAATATCTCCTTCAAGAGATCTTCTTCCATTAATAAAATTGGGAAATTCAACTTTATCCGATTACAAGCCAAATCAATATGAAAACTAACTAAAACAATGAAACTATTATGAAAACCTTTAAGAAACACAATCTAAACCTCCCAAAACAATATTTTTCTCACTAAATTTTATGTTTGGTATGGAATAAAATGACCTAAACAATTGAAAAAGTTGAATTTATAATTGCAGGAAAATAGCATTGGCACGGCCTGAACGGCGGCGTACAGGCTCGTACGAAGGCTTTAAGCCCATATAAGTGATGTATTTTGATCCAGTATATCATACGACCTAGATGAATCGGGACGGGCATTTCACCCTTTCACACGGCTCCGTTCCATGGTTAATTTTCCTCCATTTTTCATCCAGTGACCTGTACGACCATTTTGATGTTCCGCACGGTCCTCGTAGTGGCTAATTCCTCAGAGTTTTCTAAAAATTGCTTCGTCTAATTTTTTTTCATTTAGGATTGTCATCTTTTGATTCTATAATAGTATTTCTACATTTATTCCTGATTTTCTCTGAACAACACTTAGTAAACACATTAAACGCAATTTTTGGATAAAATATACTCAAATATCATGGAAAATATATATGAAATTATGCCTAGAACATCTCTCTCAAGGTGAATTTCTTACATCCAATTTACTCCTAATTCTACTCTTGTGATATTAGGATAAACAAATAAATTGCATTCATTAAGCCTTGTGAAATTAGTGGTTACCTTCTAATAATAGTGTCCTTATCTCTAAGTAACATGTTCCCTATGTCAATTGATTCAAAGTTTTGAAATCTAATCGCAGCTCTTGTTTGTGAATTCAATTTCTTAAATCAAGAATTTAGTGATTAAGTAAATTATAGCATTAAGTCCAAAACCAATTGATGCAATTTCATTGCAAAAATAACAAATCAATCATGTAACAATAAACATTGATAATCTAAATCAGCTATATCCCAAACTCTAGATTAAGAACTTAGTTACTCATGATAATAAAAGCAAAAGCAATAATAGATCTAGCAACAATCATGATAAAATAAATAAAAATTTAAACTAAAGAAGAAGATGAAAGCAAACTCTCAATATTTGATTGAAAACTTAAGTTCTTGATTGAATTCCAATAATGAAAATAAATTTTAGATCTCCCCAAAAGGGGACTCTAATTTGAGCTCCTCCAATCCTCTCTAAAAATTAAGTTTTCCTAAGCTTTATATATGTTTTCCTCAAGTCCTAGGGCTAGTTTTTTTATTTTGAGTTGGAAAATTTGGCTTTTGTAACTTAAAAATCCGTAACAAGTCGAAAGAAAATGATGTCGGGCGTCGTGATTTAATGCTTAACACCAGGAGTTTACGGAGAGGTGCTATGATTTATGAAAAGGCTTTGTGATTCTAGCTTGTTTAGTATACTCGCTAATGCGAACTTCCATAACTCCATATGAGGCGGAAGGATCAAATATGACTTTCCACTCTTCGAAATGCCATCCAAACTTGATTTTCTTACACTGGTTCCCTTCAAACTTTGCCATTGACTCATTTTAAATCTTTGAATACCTGAAAACGTAGCAAATACCTTTCTCATACGATAAATGCAACAAAAATAATAATAACAAACTTAAACTTGACTAAATGAATGAAAATAAAAAATAAAAACTTATAAATAAATGCATGATTAACTATCATAAATTAATTAATAATGGTTATCAACAAATTCTCCCATACTGAACCTTTGCTTGTCCCTAAGCAAAATCATACTCAACCAAATAATTTAGATAACTTGACTTAAAACATTTTAATACAAAAGAGAGTGTGTGCCTCACAAAATTAATGTTTGAATAAGAGTATAACTCTAATACTAAGTATTCAACACAAATATGCTAAAGATCATCACAAATTCACAAAGCATATAGTTAACTGATTGCAAAAATTATCAAATAGAAGTTTATTTCACTTCATGATAGGCATATACACTTATTAGCATCAAATAGAATCTCTAAAATCTTAGATTTAACAATAAGTTCATCCACCTCATATGCATGCTAACCAAACGCATCTCCACTAATGGAGTCCACAAGATCAAAAAGATCAAAAGGTCTTTACAAAAGTTGTAATGGGGTTTTAAAAAGGTTGTTGGCTAACAATGAAAAAGGCTATAACAAATAAAATATGATAATTTGAAAAGTGAACCAAATTTAATTGACAAATCAACATGAACAATGTGCAAAAGGATTTACAAAATAGTGGGACATTAACAATTTTACATTTAGAATAATCAATACTTTGTATCCCCCTTCCTTTTCTCTCTCTCTCTCTCTCTCTCTCTCTCTCTCTCTCTCTCTTTTAAAAACAAGAGAGATACAATTTACATTAAGTACATGGTAACTTTGCTCTCCCCCATACTTAGCTTTGAACCTCAATTGAAATGAAATTTAAGTTTAATAGTTCAAAAACTAAAACTATCCTTTAGTAGCTAGAAAAACAATGCCACAATAAGCTCACCTATTAAACAATTTCATAACACAAGGTTGGTAAATGTATGGTTAAACAAATTTTAAAAATGCAAGCTAAAAACCCTGCATAATAATGCACTTCTTTGGCTAAAAAGGCTAAACAAAGGGCAAAAATTAGCAAAACAGATGAATATGATTGGGCTAAACAATGAAATGACTTAATCATTTCTTTCCTTCCTATGTGGACTAAAAATTTCTCCTCAACAAATTTAATTAGCATGTTCTAAGGTGGCCGAGATTACATGGTGATAACAACGTTGCCTAAATCCTCTCTAAGTCAGCATACACAAACCACTATAAATAATTCAAGCAATAAACAATGAAAACTTAATTTCAATACGATGATCAAGAACAAAAAATATATATGCCATAGTCATCTTGCATAATCAAGCTCAAACACAATCTTATACTATCATTGGCCACACTAGATTTCAAAGAAAAATTTTAAAATTTCTCAAATTTTCAAACTATCCAAGTTAAAAAGTCAAGCATTCTAATATAGAAACAAGAAAAAGCATCAACTCTTTTTTTTAACATTTTCTAATTTTTCAATTTTTTTTTTCAAATTATGTTTTTAGAATAAAACAATAAAAGAAAAAAAATCACAGGAAATATAGCCCTCCCCCATATTTAAATACCACCTTGTCCCCAATGTAACTATGGAATGCAAAAAAAAATACTAAAAATAAAAATAAAAGGAAACTAAGAGGAAGGTATACTTACTAGTCCAAGCGATGTGGCAAAGGAGGAGGTGTATCCACTTTGATATTAAGCTTAGCACAAAATTGACCCAACACAATAAAACAAAACACATAAAAGAGAACTAAAAATAACTAAAAGAAACTGGAAAATGAAGTAAATAATAATTGAAAGAACTTGGATTACCTCCCAATAAGCACTTCTTTAATGTCGTTTAGCTGGACGTTAATGTTATCCTTCTTCATCTATTTACTTTGAGGTTTCATCATGTTGTTTGCCTCCATAAGTTAAGATGAAGAAAAGTTTGCAAAGATTTCTCGTAGAAACTTTTCTTTTATTTGCAAACCTCAATTGAAATACTCTTGTCTCCTCATGATTTGTAAATTTCAGCTAGTCCATTATAAGTTTCATTTTAAACACTTCCAACCGTGGACTTATCAATTTTTCAATTTTAGAATCCAACAAAGTAGGCACCATATATGCATCAATATTTTGCAAGTCTAAGATACTCCACCCAAATTCACATACATTTTTCTCCATAATCTCTATAAAACTAATTGTCCTCTCTAAATAAGGTATTAAAGAGATAACTACTAGCAAATTATTAGATTCTCTAACAAATAAACCCTTAGAGAAGGGTGACAATGGTATAAACTCAATTGTGGGTTGTGTTTCAATTAAAGGAGTTTAGGGTATGTGCATTTCTGCCTCTTTTAATAACTCCTCTTATTAGGGTTCCTTAACTATTTCACTATCCTAATAGATACTATCATAACTAGTTTGAGTTGCAAGTTAGAGATAGTCCACCCAAATTCACATACTTTTTTATTTATAACCTCTACAAAACTAGTTTCCCTCTCTGAATAAGGTTTTGAATAGATATGTATTGGCAAAATATTGGATTCTCTAATAAATAAACACTTAGAGAAAGGAATAATGATGTAAGCTCAATTGTGGGTTGTGCTTCAATTTAAGGAGTTTGGGGTATATGTATTTCTTCCTCTTTTAATAACTCCTCTTGTCAGGGTTCCTCAACTATTTTGCTATCTCAAAAAAAAAAAGATACTATTATAACTAGTTTGAAGAGTTTCTAAAAATTGGTTTTGTTCATATTCCCTCCCTCTTAGCCATGAATTTATTCTTTTATTCCTCTATAGTCAAGTTTTTATCCTTATGTTCACTAATCCTATCACCTCCCACAGCAAAATATCTTTCTACAACTGAACATCACATTGTTCATAGGATAATGGTTGGGAAAGAAATATATCACAAGTATTTAAGGGATAGGAATTTTCAAAGCAAGAATTATTCCAATAATTGTCATTATAGTGCTCAAAAGAGAATTAAGAAGTAAAATTAGAGTACCTTTGTTGTGCCAAAAAGTTTAACTGATAAGTTTCTATTGATGCCCATAAAGGATTATAGTAGTCCACTTGTCAAATTCCTCTACCTAAAAACAACTCAAGAAACAAATTTAATGCAAATAAATAAAGAAGAAAAACAGAAAAGAAAAGTTGTCTAAAATAATAGATTTTATTAAATCAATTGATATTAACACTATCGCCTTCCCCGGCAACGGCGCCAAATATTTGTTGAGTAAATTCTGGAAGTTCAAGTAGTAAAGTGTATGAATAGAGTGTCAATCTCATGAGGAAGGGGTATAAAGTACTAATTGATTTGATTCTACTATTATCTGGACTAATAAAATTGACAGATGTTTTAAAACTAAAATTAAATTGCAAAAAAACTATAAATTAAACTTCAATAATATTGAAAACCTAGGATTTAGGGTTCATCAATTAGCTATCTATGGTCATTGTATACTTTTTCATGATTTGTTAACTTATGACGAAATTCAAGAGTTATTTTTTAAAATTTAGTAAAGCCCTCTCTAAAGGAGAATTACTAATATCCAATTCACTCCTAATTCAACTATTGTGATATTAAGATTAATAAATAAATTGAATTCATTAAGCCTTGTGAAATTAGAGGTCAACATCTCATAAGAGTGTCCTTATCTCCAAGTGATATGTTCCTTATGTCAATTGATTCAAAATTCTAAAATCTAATAGCAGCTCTTGCTTGTAAATTCAATTTCTTAAATTCTAGTATTAAGTCCTAAACCAATTGATGCAATTTCATTGTAAAATAACAAATCAATCATGTAACAATAAACATAGATAATCTAAATCAACTACATCCCAAACCCAAGATTAAGAATTTAGTTACTCATGATAATGAAAACAAAAGCAATAATAAATCTAGCAACAATTATGATAAAAATATAAATTCTAAACTAAAGAAAAAGATGAAAGCAAACTCTGAATATTTGATCGAAAACTTAGGTTCTTGATTGAATTACAAAACCAAATAATGAAAATAAATTTTAGATCTCCCTAAAAGGGGACTCTAATTGAGTTCCTCCCATTCTCCCACTGAAATCATGTTTTCCTAAGCCTTATATATGTTTTCCTTAAGACCTAGGGTTAGTTTTCTTATTTTGAGTTAGAAAATTTGGCTTTTGTAACTTAAAAACCAGTAAAAAGTCGAAAGGAAGCAATGTCGGGAGTCATGACTTAATGCTTGATGCCAAGAGTTTACGGAGAGGTGATGGGATTCACTGTTTCTCTCTACTACTTGGTGTCGTGATTTACAGAGAGGCTCTATAATTCCAATTTTTTCAGTATACTTTCTAATGTGAGCCTCCATAACTCCATGTGAGGCGCAAGGACCGAATATGACTTTCCACTCTTCAAAATGCCTTCCGAAATTGCTTTCTTGCATTGGCTCCCTCCAAAATTTTCCATTAACTCATTTTAAATCTTTAAATAACTGAAAACATAGCAAAAACATTTCTCATATGACAAAAGTAACACAAACAATAAGAAAAACCTTAAACTTGACTAAATGAATGCAAAAACAAACTAAAACTAATAAACAAATGCATGATTAACTATCATAAATACATGAATTATGGGTATTAACAACCCTAATCACAGCCTTCCTTAACCTCTCCATCTCTTACAGCCAATCATCCTTTTTTATAGTGCTCTATCCTTTCTGCCGCTCATCATAGCCATGTCTATCGCAAGCCTTTCTTTCTTCTCTTTCTTGGTTTTTAACCATTAATCATCGAAGATGTTTTGCCATCTCCTTTTCCAACCTTTTATGGTTGTTCGACACTCTCCTTGACCCCTCTAATTCTCTAAGTCTGTTCCCCTTATTCTGATTTCTTTTTCTCCTTTTTCTATTTTGAGCCCTCTTAACTTGTTTGTTTCCCTTATGTCATGCCTACCTTTGTTGGTCACTTTCCCTTCTTAGCCTCTATTTTTAGTCTTTCCCTCTTTTCCTTCATTTTGATAATTTCATTTCGGTAGTGCCTCTGGTGGGGCTTTTGCTATTCTTTCTAATCAATTAGTTTAGATCCTTTAGGTTTAGGGTTGATTTTCATTGCATGTTCTATCCTGTTTTGTAATGTATTTCTGTTGTTGCTTATGTTTGGATTTTAATGAAGTTTGAGTTATGGCTTTTGTTAAGTTTACTTTATTTTAAACTGTAGACACATGTTTATCCTTGTATTTCAGTAGTTGATGGACAACACTTGAGATTTAAAGACTAGTTTTGGACGACTTAGAAATGTTTTCTCAAGGTTGTTCCCTTGCCCTTTCAATATCAATTTGAAAAGTTGACCAATCTGCTTCATTTTCAATTCCTTTGTGAAAGTTGTTGTGCTTGCTTTATGGCTATTCAAGCTTTAGGGTGCCGCATGTTTGTTGGCAGTTCGAATAGTAAGTATTCTTATAATTCTTGTGGGTCATTTTTTTAATGTTTGAGATGTTATTTGTAGGTTACTTGGTTTAGTTTTGGCACTATATTGCCCCTTGAACACTTTGTTGTTTGTAATTCGGTCTCGAGATTTTTCACATATGAATTTGGTCAATTAGGATTTCTTCAGATGTATGGGAGTATGTCTTTTGGCTTTGGATAATTTACAAACCAAATTCATATATTTTTTCCTCCATAAACTTAATAAAAATTTAATCTTGCTATAAAGAGAGAGAAGATTTGTTGATTTTTTTTATTTAATGAATTTGTTTGGGGGAATGAACTTACATCGAACCATAATAAATTTTGATTTCTGACATTATTATTAAACTTTGACTCCAAAGATTATTACGTGGAAGGACTAAATAGTTTACAAAACTAAAACTCAGGAATTTTATTTATCATTTCTGAAAATTAAGAGAATTGACTAATTCATGTAGTTGAATAATAAAAAAAAAGACAGAAAACATATATTGAAATATGTTGATTCTAAGAATACCAAAAATCGATATTCAAAAACCTATTAATTTTCATAAGAAATATTAGGAATTAGGCATCCAGATTGTTGATTCAATTAAATACCGAAATTGGATAATTTTAGGATTTCTCTTTATTCTAAAAATTATCAAAATTGTTTTCAACAGACAAAAAGTAGTATTTAAATGACATATAATAAAATCATAACAAAAACAGGCATAAATAATAAAATTCCAAAACAGTAAAATTGGCATTAAACGACTATTTTGAGCCTTGTACTGAGTTGTTATAAGTTAACCTAGTAACTCATCTAGATTTCTAAACGAGTTTCAATTTGATATACTATGAGCTCTGTAACTAATTTGTGGCTAAAAGTTATGGCGCTTCAAAGTTGGACTTTTTTGTTATAATCCCAATATTCCAAATAAGTTAATGCATGCTTTTCAATCTTCTGGCCGCATCACTAATAAATTTGAGCATAACTAAAGATCAAATAATAATTCATCCATCCAATAATGAGTAAAGGTAAATTAACAAATTTGGTGTGTGAACTTGAAAAGTTTTATCAATTTGATGTATGAACTTTCAAAACTTTCAATTTGGTGGTTGAACCTGTTAAATACTTTCAATTCAATGTAATTTATTGATTTCCAATAGGTAGTCTTGTTTAGAGTGATGATGTGGTTTTTTAAAATGACGTGGCATATTATTATTTGTCCATGGGTAATGGTGATTTGGCACTGCTGTCGGCTAACATGGACATATCACAATCTTCAATGGTAAAATTTTTCCTAATTTCTAGGGTTCTTCATCTTCTTCACAACAATTGAATTGTGCTTCTTCTATATAACTGTAACTTCTCCCTTTCTATGATTCTAATTCTAATAACTTCTTCTTCATTTAATTATTATTATATTTCTTATTTCTTCTTCTTTTCCTCATACTTCAGTTATTCTTCTCCTTCTACAATTTTAAATGAAGGTGAGCAGAGGAAGCATGTCAACATTGAGAGGAGTAGATAAATGCTAATATGGAAGGCCTAGTGTCTTGAAGATGTCTTAAACAAGGATTAATCCTGGTAAGAGGTTTTTAACTTGTTTGGTGGGACTTAGACATGGTGGGTGGAACTATTTCAAATGGGTGGATGTTGATAGAGCCAAGCTTATTATTCCTGGGTTGCTTAGAAGAATTACAGAAATGGAAGATAAAATTTGCAAGAGAAAGATGAAAGAGAGGTGCTTGTGGGCATGCTTGTTGTTGTGTTTGTATATGTTATTTTCAAAGTAGTTAGATTTTGTTTGTTGATGGTTAATGTTAGAGACAAATTGTTTGATTATGTATAATTTTGTTGATAAAATGATTTATGAATAAAAAAAAGGATTATGGTTATTGTTAAATCTTTTTTATTTTAATTATTTGTTGTATTGTAAAGATGTAGACTAGGTGTTAGTAAAAATGTCTGAATGAGCCTTTGTACTTGGCATACACAGTTGTGGCTTGCACAGACAAACTTAAACCATGCATTCTTACTTGCACACACAGATGACCACACAACATAAGGCATGCTTGAGATAACACCCTGATTTAATGCAACACTCTAATACATTTAGAGCAATAAAAAAACTCAAAATATAATAGATAACACATCACTTAAAAAACCCTGAATACATTGAATATCAACATAAACATAAATGGTTCATTATAAAGACTTAAGGTTCTTACTGACATATAGAATATATTGACATACTAAATGTCAACACAAAATCAAAATAAATAAACTATTTATATCCAACAAATATCAATTCTAACACATTGAATTTAATTCCTCATTAATGTGAATGTGTTACAAAAATCACAGAATATCTAAAACAGCAAGAGCTTAATGTTCTTATGCTTTGGAAGTTGATTCTTAGGTGAAGTTCAAAGACTTAAAGGCTCCCTAGCTACTAGATTGTCCTTTTATGGATTTTTTTGTCTTTTTTTGCTACCTTCTCTCCTTTGTTTTCATTTCTTCTCTTTTGGGACACTATAGCAATAATCTTTTTCCTCTTATTTCCCTACAAAAACACAGAAAATTCAATGAAACAATGTAATGAACCTGAGCCATTATATATAGATAAATAAATTAAATTAGAGGTATACCTCCAACTGGTTTTGAGTAATGAATTGTTTACCTCACTTATTGAAACCTTGAGGCCTATTAGTCATGAAATCAGGTTCTAGCTCATTGCAAGTTCTCATTGTTTCAGATCCAAATGGGTATGAGACCCTTTGTAAAGTTGTTTTAGGCTACAAAATAATATAACATTCAACCACTCAATATAACAATATTCACAAATGCAATCCCATACAATATACATATAACATTCAATATACTTACATTTTGAATAATAATACTAGAAGCATCAAAATAGACACCATAGCCTACAGGTGGCTATCTCTCTAAACCAAGTTTATATTTAAGAGTGCTCTCAACCTTAAATCTAATATTTTTTTTATTACAATCTTAGTGTAATATCTCAAATTTTGGTATTTTGAATTTATTAAAGAGTTAGTGGTGTATAATATATATATATATATATATATATATATATATATATATATATATATATATATATATAT
>CAOJBK015526599.1:0-19231 GCA_948294925.1 Codiaeum variegatum
TATGCCATTGAAATACACAAATTTAGATATCTCATTGGTTCAGGCCAGCTCCTTCTCCTTCCTTAGACCGAGAGGAACCTCCTTTGGGCCTTCTATGAGACATAAGATATCTCCAGCCACTCCATCTTCTATTGGTATTGGCTCAGTTGGGTTCGCTGGCCCTGCTCGATCATTTCTCTGGACATAGTTATTGAGGTATCCTTGCTTAATGAGTCTCTCAATCTCTTCCAGGAGGGATTTGCAATTATCAGTAGTGTGATCATTAGTATTGTGAAACTTGCACCATAGAGATCTGTCTCTCTTGGTTGGATCTTTCATGATGGGCCTCGGCCTCTTCCAAATATCCTTATCTTGAAATGCTGCAAAAACCACATCGGGTTTGGCATTCAACAGTGTGAGCTTGGAAGGGTTGAACCTCTCCCTCCTTAGTGGTTCAGTGTACCTCGGCTAAGGATTCGTCCTATTGGGGGTTCCTCCTCCCCTTGGTGGCAACTCTTCTTTCTTAGCTTTGTTTTGGGATGAGCCTCCCTCTTCTGGTTTTCTTCTCTTGAAACACCTGCTCTCCCTGAAAGCATCATTCTATTTAATGTACTCTTCTACGATAGACATGGCTTCATTTAAGGTCCTGGGCGAACTCCGGACCAAGGCTTTGAAGTAATCCTGATGGCTAGTGCATTTTTGCAAGGCTTCAATTGCTCTAGTCTCGTTAATGTTTGTCATCTTGAGTGTTTCTCTGTTGAAATGAGTAATGAAGTCTCTGAGTGATTCATTTGAACCCTGCTCCACCTGCTCCAAGGCTCGGGTCAGTGTTGGTATGGGAATACTGGCTGAGAACCTTTTGATAAACTAGTTCACCAGATTCCAAAATGAATCTATGCTGCCTTCAGGCAAGCTGTCATACCACTTCACTGCAGCCCCTCCTAGAGTGCCCCTGAAGGCTCGACAGAGTGCCTCATCCCTGGTGGTTTGTAATTCTACCAAATGTTTGTACCCCAGGACATGTGCCTTGGGATCTTGGTTGCCATCATACTTGTCAACTCTGGTCTGATTGAACTTATCAGGCATCTGGAACTCTTCTATATGCCTAGTGAATGGGGACCTGAGGTGTGGAGAGAAATCTCTCCTTCTGTCTAGCTTCGGGCCCGCCATTTCCTCAACATATCTCCGAACCTCCTCCCTTAGGGTTACTCTAGACCCGTGGTGGCTCGAGGCCTTCTGTTCTTCTCTCATGTGGTTTTCATGCTTGCTTGCATGTTCTTGTCTTTGTTCTAAACCCATGTGCGATCTGCTTTGGTGATTCTCCTCTCTCCTGTTGGCAACGAATCTATCTCCTACTACCTCCCTGTCATCTAACTATCGCCTTCCACTCCTATCATCTCTCCTTTGTTCCATGTCTGACACTTCTGGCATAAATCTACTCTGCTTCCTCTCTTCTGCAGGCCTGGCTCCTGCTACATCAGCTGGGATGTCAACATTCACTGCTGGAGGGTTGTTATCCACTCTGAATGATGGGTCAAGCCTTTGTGCTGCTTGGAGGGGTGTAACTAAGGGAACAAGATTAATGATCAAGCCTTGTAAGGAAGCTACCAAATCTGGCATTGCCTGAGGCAAAATGGGTTGTGAAACTGGTGTGGAAGGGCTTAGGATCTGAGGTTGGTTTATGAAACTCTAAAGGTTTTGTAGGGAAGCAGCTAGATTATCCAAAGCTGCATTTGGGCTTTGGTGGGTTGGAGGTGTGTTTGTTGTTGGGTTTGTGGTGGTAGGAGGATGACTATCCTCTACCATGCGGGTTTCATCGTGGTGATGTTCCATTGTGAGAGTTTGAGCTGTGATACAAGCTTTGAGAATGTGTTTGAAAGAGAACTGCTAGTCATTCCCACAAACGGTGCCAAATGATGCGTATGGGTCTTGGCCAACACTGGGTTTGAACAGCTCTAGTTGAGCTGGAACTAGCTTACACAGAAAAGGCACTGGTCAGGAGTGGCCGAACGTTGTGTCCATCGATAACCCTCTGACGCTCAAGTCAGTGATGGTTTTGAACTCAAATGGAACATTGTGTGTGGTGTTTGGTTGTGAGGAAAGTATTCATTACCTCATTTCAGTTGATGAGGTCTGTATTTATAGGGTGAAAACCCTGTAGGAGGGGACACGTGTCAGCTTCGGACATTTTGCAGTGTACCTCTCCATGGGGCTAATGACACCTGTCTACTATGGGACCCGAACCCCAAAGGTCACTAAGGGACAAAGCTTGTTGTGAGCCTTGGGTTCGGGTAGGACAGGGTACTACAGGATTCAGTCAGGATCCAAGTATGTTGTTGGGGTCGAACCAGGCCAAGGCTGAGCGGTATCTATAATTTTCCAGTAAATCAATATAACAAACTTTTAACTCTTCAATTACAAGTTCTTTTTCATTTTTGCAATCTAAATTCATGAACTCCAAACAAATTGTGGTAAAGAGTTTGAAAATCCACTACGTTTTATTAGAAGTCAGTATTCATATATTTGAGGAAATTCTCCTCTTGTACATCCGCAAGTCTGACAAATAACCCAACATATGTATATTTTCCAACAATAAGTTTTATTCCATTTCCTATTTCTAATTTTTTTGAAAGAAAAATAATAATGAATTATTTAAGAGTTAATCTTTAAATTTAAAGAGAGAGAATATGACTTTCTAAAATTTTTTAAGGAAATATGCAGATTTAAGAGGTTATTGAAAAAGTTAAAACTAAATTTTACTCTCTAAAATAAAATAAAAAATAATCTTATTTAAGAGACTATTGAATTTATCTTAAGTTGTCTAAGAGAAGAGAAGCTCCAAAAATAAACAAAAGGAACTATAGAAAGCTTTTCACTCTAATGGTCTCCGATGGGAATCCTAGTACTTATATGCTGTTTTCTTGAAGGGAAGAAATTTTTTTGTGGATATCTCCTCCAAATTAGGAAGCAGCTTCTCTTTGGCCCCATTAATTATTTATGTGGTAGTGTGCACAATTTTGGCTATGATTGCCATGCGACCTCTTACTCTTCCCAAATGAAATGGAGTAATTATAGAGGAAATCTCAAGGTGTGATCCTTGAGTACTAGACGTAGGCATTAGTGCCGAACCAGTTTAAATCCCAGTGTTTCCTTCTTTATTTTTACTTATGCATTTATCAGTCATCTAATTTTTTGCTTATCAGGCCCCTGACACCTAACTTAGACGCCTAATACTTAAGAAATATTTTTCAAAAATTCTTATCTTCAAAGAAATTCTAGATTGCAACTTAAGAATCCAACAATAGTGAAGATCAAGTTGTAGGCTTTGGCCTGATTAAATGCAGAAGAAGTTTCAAAAGCAGCAACAAAGGCAAGAAAAAAGTCTCGAATCCTACAGCTTATGATAAAACGGAAAGCCCCTTTTAGCTTGAAGGAGATAATAGTTTCGAATGCAGTGGCCGACAAATGGTTCCAAGGCTTGACAATAATAGGTGGAGAATTAAGAAGTGAGTACGCCTCCCAGCAGACGTACCAATGGAGCCCAGAACTAATGTTTCTGGAATGGATAGTGAGAAAGGTTTCACAGAGACATCCATAAGTTTGGCCCCTCTTCAGCTTGAGGCAAGAAGTGCTTTCCAAACTAGTCAAGCAATGCCAAATTCAGCTGGGATTGTTGCTTCTTCTCCAGATAGCAGTTTGGACTCACCAGATATCCACCATTTCGTGTTTCCTCACCAGGACCCGAAGAATCTAAGCGGCTGACAGGTCTATCAACGACAGGTGGTGCTTTTCACAGTGGAATCCCACTATCAAGGTCTTCTAGTGTTGGATATGAAGCATCTAGCGGAGAAGACAGTGACAGGGTCCCTACTAGGATTGTCCAAAGGTCAACTAACTAGAATAACCTTCTTTTTCGGCCTGATCATCAGGATGAAGGTGTTCTTAGGTTGAAAGCATCATCGTCATCATCTATCCATGCTAACAATAAGAAGCTTTGACAATAAGTCAATGACAAATGAAGATTAAGTTCATTATAAGGGAAAAAGCTGGATTCGTTCTTATTTGGGCCAAAATGTATTGAAGACTATTGGACTAATTGGCCATTTACCTTGCCTTTTGCTTTGGCATTTTGAGTCTGGGCTGTGAAATCAGGCTTCATGGTGAGGACAAGATAGTGCTTCCAAGAGTTGTTTTTGTCAGAGCCACACGCAAATCCCACACTTGAACAAGCTTTTAGTTGCAGCCTTTTGATCCATGGCTCTTGCATTTGGCATTTGACAAGTTTGACTAATTTGTTATTGTGTTGTTTATATTGTTATTATTACTCTCAAATGTAATCATTAGTAGGGCTTTTGTTAGAGACGGATTGTTATTTTGTGATGGATTTCTTCTATTGAATATTCTATTCAATTGTATTATGAGAAGTGTGGATCTTCAAATCTCTTGGGAAGGTTAAGACTTGGACTCTTTAATATAGGAAATGATTGATTTCAAATAAAAAAGAAACAAATGAAAACTAAATCAATTTATTGCATTGCACATCCTAAGCATTCTATCGAGTATGGTACCTCGTACATGGTACATTGTCCAAATTGGCCAAGTTCCTACTAAAAAAAAAAGATAACATGGATTAAAGATTATAATGGCTTCGTCAAAAAAAAAAAAAAAAAGATTATAATGGCAGTGGCGCTTGCAAAATTAAGGCAGTAATATTGCACAAATTCTTAGGTGATTTTTGGATGACGTAGTTACATAGTCCACGTCCGAGAATATATATATTCTGTGTATTTAATTATTAAAAGATATTTTAGTCTAATGATTCAAGTAAAAATCAAATATGCTTAATGTCTTGAGTTTTATTCTCAATGCATGCATTTTTTTTTCTTCTTACAATTTTTTTTTTCAAATATAAACTTTATTTTCTCTCTTTTTTTAATTGAAATTTAGTGTATTTTTATTTAAATATTTAATTTAAATTTTTAAAATTTTTAAGTCAATTTAATAATTATATAATTACTAAAATATTAAGGATGAATTTTATCTTAATAAATTAATTTATTAAATTATTTCAAATTAATTTTATCCATCAATTATAATATAAATATTCACCCTTTATTCTATTAATATTCATCATTAAGTAATGCAATATTTAGCTTATTTTTTTATTTGAAATACTTTTTTTTATAACTTTTAGTGGATTTAATAATATTTCATCAATTTAGTATTAGTTTTAGGGGCGGGCAAAAATCGAACCGGACCGACATGTCGAATTGAACCAGACTGAAAAATGAGTTTGGTTTGGTTAGTTGATTATTAATGGTTCGGTTTGGTCTAGGATGTTAATAATTTTGATTTTCGATTATTCAGTTTGATGGGGGATTTCGAAAAACTGAACCAAACCATGAAACTGAACTTTTAAAAATCCTAATTTAATACGACACCGTTTAGTGTTATTATATAAACTCCCTAAACTAATAACCCTTACCCTTTTGTCCACCCTTTATTTATGCCATCTCTCTCTCTAGATTCTTCCTTCTCTCTCTCTCTTTACTCTTTTCCTCTCTGAAACCACCCCCCCCCCCCTCTCTCTCTCTCTCTCTAAATCTCTGCAAATCCTAGAGAAAACCTTTCATTTTCTTTTATAATTTCTCAATTCTTGATGTAATTACTAACCTATTTCTATCAGATCTATTAACATAAACCAGTTTGAATGTTATTCAGTTATTTAATCACTTAAGTGGAAGCCAAAGATCCTCTAATTCTCAAACCAAACTGGTTAGTTAAGGTATTTTATGGTTATGGTTATGTGATTTAGAAAATTTTATTGCTAATACATACTTCGAAGCTGATGTTTTCTGGAATCTCTTATTCCAGAAGGTGGAAGCACTTAAAATAACCAAGCTTTGACACTTAGTGTTCTCGATTTGGTTAAATCCTTAAAAAAATGTAAAAAATTCTTTAAATATGCCAGGTTTCCTTTGATATGTGTGTTTGTTTAATTTTTTGGTAGATTTTTCCTTTCTAATTTGTTTTTTAACATGCATGCAAGGATTTGTCAATGGTGGAAGCTATTTTGCATTCTGAGCCTGTAGATCCATGAAACCCTAGTTGATTTATGGAAGTGATTTGTTTATGTTCTTTTTTTGATAACTTTTTCAATTTTTTAGATTTCTGATTACTTTCCTTTCTTTTGCAGCAATTTTTAACTGGTGGAAGCTTATTTCATTATGCTTATTTCTAGTTCCAGAGATCAAAACTGGAAATAAGCATATAGGTAATGAATTATTTTAATTTTTTTTGTTAATTGATATTTGATTAGGGTTTACTAAAAATTGATACCATATAATGATTAATTTTTGTTCTTACAGGGTTAATTACTACAAGCTCAATCAAAACCTTTAAATCCCTTATTCTCTAAAATCAGAGACTGATTGAAGTATTTTCAGTTCTTAAAGTTTTTTGCCATATTTATAACTTGATCTTTGTTTTTTTCTTACAGATACTAGTATTTGGCTTTAAAGTTAAAAACTACTGTGAAGCGGTTGCTTAAAGGTATTATCAAAATTATGTACTATTGATCTATTTTTTATATTATACTTATAAGGTTTTAAGATGTAATACTAACACAACACATGTATCTTTTTTACTTGTGTTTGTAGATGGTTAATGAACAAACACAAGGCATTGGTTCCATTGGCAGTAATAACTTGCCAATGGAACCAGGTGAGTCTATTAATGGTGGAAGCTTTATTCCTGTTAATGCAACTGCTTCTGTCCCACCAAAGCCTCCTCAGTTGAATTAAGGCTAGTTGTCTAGGGTCAATTTACTAGATCTTTTGATGTCGATGGAACTATGCATGCCAAGTTTAATTACTGTCATAGTGTATATAATTGTGATTCTAAACTCAATGGCACTTCTACACTTGGAAATCATATGGTTACCTATAAAGAACACCCTTCCTCTATTGAGCATAGGCAAAAACTCTTAAATTTTAAACATGTGTCTTTTAGTGATAGTGCTAATAAAATGTTTGGGGAAGTCAACTGGGTGAAATGTCTTGTTAGAAGTTTTATCAGGATGAAATTAGAAACTTTATTGCATTTATGATTATTGTTGATGAATTGCCTTTCAGTCATGTAGAGGGAGTGTGTTTTAGGCATATGATGAATATAGCTTGTCCTAGGTTCAAAGTGCCTTCTAGGAGGACAATCACTAGGGATTGTTAAGAGAAGTATGTGGGTGAGAGAGAAAAATTAAAAATTCTTTTTCGAAAAACCATAGTCAGAGAGTGTTTTTAACCACCGATTGCTAGACTAGTATTCAGAGAATCAACTATATGTGTGTCATTGCTAATTTAATTGATGATGAGTGGCATTTACATAAAAAAAATCTTATCTTTCATTCCAATCATAAGTCATAAGGGTGGGTATGCGGGTAAGGCCTTAGAAAGTTGCATTCTAGATTAGGGAATAAAAAATGTGTTTACTGTGACTGTTGATAATGCATCATCAAATGACACTGCACTTGCATTCCTTAAAATGAGGATGCAGACATGGGGTGAAAGCATTAGTAATTTTAAATATTTTCATATGAGATGCATAGCACACATTTTGAATCTCATAGTCCAGGATGGTTTTAAGGATGGTAAAGCTTTTATTTCTAAGATTAGGGATGTTGTTAGATATGTTAGGAATTCTCCATAGAGGATTAGGAAGTTTAAAGATCTAGCTGAGTACCTAGGTGTTGAGTGTAAGAAATCCTTGGTTTTAGATGTGCCTACTAGGTGGAATTCCACGTATATGATGCTGGAGATTGCTACCGAGTTTGACAGGGTCTTTGATATGATTCAATAGTAGGAGTCTAGTTTCATTGGGGACTTGGTAGTGATAATTGCCCTAATTTCTTAGATTTTATAAAATTTAAGAAATTTGTTGGGGTTCTCGAGTTTTTCTATGAGTTGACTATTAAGATATCTGGGTCACTGTATGTCACTACCAACTCCTTTTTCTCTGAAATATCCACTCTTTATGTTCTGATGACGAACATGACTGAATCTCCTGAACCTGACCTCTATCTAATGGGTAGAAAAATCCTTAGGAAGTATGACAACTATTGAGGGGATCCTGAAAAAAAAAATGAACAAACTAATCTTTTTTGCCAGTGCCATTGATCCTAGGGAAAAACTAGAGTTTGTTCAGTACTCCCTTCAGGTCATATATGGTGTGGATAAAGGTGGAAGAATTTTTTCAGAAATAAAGTCTAATTTTTCTTTTCTTTATATTCTGAGTATGAGTCATTGTATTTTAGTGTCCCTTCACCCTCTCAGTCTGAAAGCACTATCACTAGTAGTGGTTGTCGAAGCCCTACTTCTTTGGATTGTTCTTTATCCTCCAATTCTGTAATATCCCTTAGAGATAGGTTCAGGCAACACAAACATGAAAAAGAATGTGGTGGGGCTAGAAAGTTTGAACTTGAAATATTTTTTAGTAAGGATATAGTTGATGGTAAAATTGATGTCCTTAAGTGGTGGAAGTCCAATTATGAGAGGTTTCCTATCCTCTATAAACTTACTAAGGATATTCATGTTGTCCTTATATCAATTGTTGCATCTGAGAATGCTTTTAGCACTGGGGGTAGAGTCCTTAACTCTTTTAGGATTTCTCTAACTCCTAGACTTGTAGAAGCCATAATCTATGCACAGGATTGGATTAGGCCAAAAGGATAGCCAATTCTCATAGAAGAATCCATAGATGACTTAGAAAATTTTGAACAAGGTGGAAGCACTTTTGTACTCTTAAGTTTCTTGATTCTACAACTTTTTTATTCTTATTTTTAATTGATTTTAAATATATCTACAGAATTACCCTCTGTTGGTTTGGGTGATTCTGTAGTTGGAGGCTGTTAAGTTAATATCACATTTGGTTATGTGTGTTTTGTTCTTGTTTATTACATTTTTCCTATCCATGTTGCTTCTCTTCTATGCAACTAATATGAGCTGCTTTATACTAACCCTTTCATGCAGATTTTGATTTTTTTTGTTACTGTAACATATATTTTTTGATTTTGCAGAACCTGAACAAATAACTTAGGTTTCCTTTTTCTCTCCTCTTCTTATTCTTTAAGTTATATGTGTAGTATATCTTTGCTTTGCTTGAGTTATCCCTTGCAAACTGTAATATCAAGTTACAACTCTATTATGTATTAAGTTTGGTAAGTTTATGTTTCTACTGCAGGTTAAAAGGTAAATCCTATACTATTGCATTGAGATGGCACTGATAAAGGTAAAGGCAGTTTGCATTTGTATGGCAATGATGAAGCTTCCACCTATGACTAAATAATGTGGGCATATGAATTCTACATTATTTATGATCTAATTGTTTCTTTTAAGCACCAATATTTATGCTTCCTACATTAGCAATGATGATGATTGTGTTTCCATACTGATTTGTGTATAATGATGTGTTGAATCAACTGTTGCAATGCTAGAGGTAGCATTTGAACTCTTTGTTCAAATGTGGCCACCCAATTGATTGTATCAACTGTTGATATTGCTTTTGGAGGTAGCATTTGAACTCTCTATTAAAGTGTGTCCACCTAGTTGATTTACCTTCATTTCATGACTAAAGCAATAGCTTTCGAGCCAACATTACTTGTTCATTTGTATTGGGTTGTGATGATGCTTCCACTCTGATTAGTGTTAATAGAATGTCGTGTTAAATCAACATGCGTTAGAGGTAACATTTGAACTCTTGTTCAACGTGGCCACCCATTTGATTTACCTTCATTCTTTCCTTGACTAAAAAACAGCAATTGAGCCCTCTTTAGTTTATGCATCCTTTTCACAATCATGTTTTATATTATACTAACTACTTTTACCTGTTTTATTTCTTAATGCAGTTACAAAGTTTTGCATCCTATACATTTTGTTTTTTTGCAAGAGCTAAACTGTGCAACATATTGATATAATTTTCTTGGACTTAGTATTTATTTTTATACGTTTTAAATTGTAATTTGATATAATTTTCATTATAATTTGTAATCTATAATATTTATTTAGTTTTTTTTTAAAATCATTTTTAGTCTAAAAATAATTTATGTTAATTTATAATTCAATTACTTAGTGAAATTTTAGTTAATGTGTGTTATTTTTTTTTACTATTCTTAATTTAAGCCTAGTCCAAATTACAAGGCCTACATCACTGAAAAACCATTCGGTTAAACCGAAATTTATTATGGTTTGGCAAATATTTGGTTTCATATATAAAATGGGTTGGTTCGGTTACAATTATTTAGGAATTTGGTTCGGTCAGTTTGGAGGTTTTTTCCACTAAACCGAACCATTTTCACCCCTAATTAGTTTACTTATTAAAATATTAACAATGAATTTTATTGTAATGAATTAATTTATAAATTATTTCAGTTTTATTTATTAATTAACAAAATAATATATCTATCGCATATCATACTAATATTCAATATCGAATGCTAAAATATTCAACTAGTTTTTTTTATTTAAATAAGTGTTATATATATATATATATATTAAATTTGTAATGAATTTAATAATAATATAATTATTATCATATTGAAAATAAATTTTATTTTAATGAATTAATTCATAAAATTAAGTCAATTATATTTTATTCATCAACTATAGAAAAAATATTCATTACATATCATACTAATATTTTGCTTCAAATAATGAAATATTCATTTTTTTTTCTAAATTAAATATATTATTTTTTTTAATATTATCTCCGCTCTTTAGGAAATAGCCTTTGTATGTTTCCATTAACAACATTTTCATAACTTTTTGGTGAATTTAATAAAGATTTAATTATTAACACACTAATAATTATAATGAACTTTATTTTAATAAATTAATCCATAAAATTATTTTAATTTTATATTATTCATATATATATAATTAATATTCATCACTCGTCTTACTAATATTTAGTATAAAATGATAAAATATACAGTTTATTTATTTTATTTAAATAACTAGTTATTTTTATATTTCATATATTTTAGTGAATATATTAATAATATAATTACCATATGATAAGTCATAGACTTAATCACTTCTAATCTTGGGCCTGAATCCGGCTAGGATGTAGAAACCTATGCGATGAACAAACGATGAGCTAACCTTCGACGCTCAAGTCAGTAATGGATTTATGATGCCTTGGATTTCGCTATGAATCCTTAAAAAATATGTAATTGTATAGTTTTAGAGTGTAGTTGAACATACTTGAATATGTGGACATTATGAACTATTTATAATAGTTTTATGGGTCACGTGGCACCTTGTGAGTGGTCTACGTGACTGTGTCTATGATGAACACGGTCTTCTAGTATGGGCCTTAGTTTACCTTTTAGGGGAGCTCATATCTGTCTAAGCCCATTTTAGGTTGACTTGTATCACCATATGAGCATCGTACTAATATTCACCATATTATTTTAATACATTAAAATTCTATAAATAATTAATAATGTAAAATTTTTAAATAATAAAACTTATTTTTAAAAATATAAAAGTTTAACTTTTTTTAAAGAAAATGAGACTGATATATATAAAAGAATAAAAGAAATTTTAAAAAATAATATTTACATGTCAGGTTAATAAAAGAAAAAATTTAAATGTGATGTTATCATGTTATTATTATAAATGTAAAAAATAAATACTTGCTGGAAATTGAACCCAACACCTCTTGAATTGACTTTAAAGTACTATAATCATCTGACTATTCATAACTTTTGTTTCACATATGCTGTGATTTATTATTTTAAGTATATGTGCGTCTGAAACATCTAGTTATGTGATTCTAGGACTAAGTAAGACTAACTAGCAATAGTGAAGTATGATCCCAGAGAGTATTATAGGAAAAATTTAGAGAGTGGCAGTTAGCATATGGGGGAGAGTAACTTAAAAGCTCTAAGGGGAGAGTAACTTAAAAGCTCTAAACATTTATCAAAAAACGATTTTTTTTTTTTTGTAAATTTTGAGAAAATTTTCATAAAGGTGTGTAATAAATTATTAAAATTATTGTCTAAAAATAATAATTTAAGAAACATTAAGGTGGTGTTTAGTTTGATGTAATGAAACGTAATATAATGTAATGTACTAAAATGCATTCTAATGTAAATCTATACCAAAATTCCATTTAATTACATTACATTATATTCCATTATATCCAACTAAACAACACCAAATGTGTAAGAATCACTATTTATTATCCATTTTATAAATATTTTTTTCTTTTTTTTTTTAAAGTAGAAGGGTGGACTAATGTCTAAATCAATTTTACCTCCTACCTCCTTCAAGAATCGAGCCTGGAACGTGCACCTATAAATATTAGTTACTTACCATTAGACCATGTCTTTCAAGGGCTTATAATAAAAATTTACTTTTTATAATTATTAATTTGATTAGTGGAAGATTGGTTGGTGGACGTAACCTAGAAATAAAAAGTGAATCACCTTAAATTTGAAGTGCAATTTTTTTTGCTTATTTTTTTTTAGAACTTTCTATTGTGCAAATTTCTATTTTTCTCAGCAAGTAGTATTAGGGACTAGTTAGTTCTGTATTAGAGAAACATTATGGAGGTAAAAATAAGCAAGATTATAAGCCTTTGAAAAGCCTTTTAACCACCAAGTGGTGGAAGATTGTTGGTATTTAGAAGTTAATGAAAGATAAATATTAATTTTGAAGCAAAATAGCTATGAAATGAAGAATGAATTGGATAAATAAAAAAAAAGGATGATGAAAGATTTTGCATAATAATTTTATAGTGGTTCCGGCATTAACGAGATCTTCATCCACTCTCCCAATTAATAATTGGAGTTCCACTATAATCACTTATAGATTCACAATGGTATTTTTTTAAGCTCACACCTAACTCAACAAGAGATTTCACAAGGTTATCTCTTATCCTTTATCTCAAAAGTTTTTCCAAAGTTAACTCTCAAACCCAAATTGTGTTTTCACTAGGCTCACACAAAACTCCTTACAATAGTGTTTTATGGGCTAACACATAACCTTTACAAGTATTCTAGAAGGCTTATACTCAACCAAAAGCTAACAAGCTCTTCTAACTATCCAATTACATTAATTTTAATGATAGAAGAATTGAAGAATGAAATTTGGGTTATTTGCATCAATGGGTACTGAACTTTAGAGTACTTTTCAATTTGGATATAAAGCTTTAATTTGATCCAATTAGAGTACTAAAATTCAATTAAGTATGTAATTTGGTTCATAAACCATTTTTCGGTCAAAATTTGTTGGCGTGATGATTGGAGCGACATGTGTCCAATCCACATAAGTGACACGTGTCAGCATGTTAGAAAAAAAATCCACGTGTCACTTATGTGTGTTGGACACATATCGCTCCGATCACCACATCAGCAAATTTTGATTGGAAAATAGTTTATGAACCAAATTGCTTATTTAATCGAACTTTAGTACCCTAATTGCATCAAATTAAAACTTAGTACACAAATTGAAAAATACTCTAAAGTTCAGAATCCATTGGTACAATTAACCCAATTAAATTCTAATAAGTTGGAGTTCATAATAGTTACTATCTTGGCTTTGGAGGTGTATTTATAGACAAAATCAACAAAATATTTGTTACAGGAAAAGATAAAATAATTCTTAAAAATACAATTTCAAAATCTTCATTTAGCAGTTTATCAGACTCTTGGTTGTGCCCATGACGATTTGGTTATGCTTGTTACCATTTGAAATTATACACATGGAAAAGTTTCATTCGCTCGAAACTAGCAATTGGAGGCAGTCGTACCCACTATGATTTGTTCATACTCATGAATAAGTTAGAGAATATTATGTCCAATTTAGTCGCACCCACTACGATTTAGTCATGCCATTATGTCATAGTCATTCTTTTAACCTTCTATTCACGCCCATTACCACCTTAAAAATCAACCCATGGAGTTTTTTTCCAAATGTTGAATATTTCCATTTATAACCAATCCTTACTCTCTAATTGCGAGCCTTTAATTTTTCATCTATGTTGACCATCATTTCAAAATGACTCCAACTGATCCAACCAAGCTCAAATTGGATGCAAAATGGATGAAATAACTTGAGAGCTTAGGGAAGAAAATCACAATTCAAGGTTTGAAATTTCAATATTTGGCTCTCAAAACATTCATAGATTGTCTAGCACAAAATAACAATCGTAACTCATTTTTAATTGCTTAAATCAGAATCAAATGGTCTCAAAAACGCCAAATTATTGAAAGTTGCCCGACAAAAAATGTGGGCACCACAAAGCTACTACAAGCACCACCAAGGTACCTATGGGCCCCTTAGAGGCCTTGCAAACCCCTCAGAGCCCTAATAAGCCCTGCAAGGCCCCTGTACAAGCCTTTTTGACGATTCTGACCCACTAAAACTCTATAAATACAACTATCTAGCTTAATTTTCAACACACATCAACATAATGATACATATTGACACACTTTGTCAGGTATGAATACATTATCTTTATATTTTCCCATCTCAAATCAAGTCTTATTATGGAATTAATCTCTTCAAGCCTCCTCTTTATAGCATCATTCTAATATTCTCAAACCATTTGAACTTCTAGTCCTAAGTGTGAACCCTCATTTTAGCACCACCAAATCCGGTCCATCAATATAAACTCGTAGACTCAAACATGGTCTAAATCGGACTCAAAACGGCCTGAAATTGCTAAAACGCTGAAACTTGGTGGAACCGACCTGAAATTCCCTTTAGTCGAGCTCTATTAACATAGACCCTCTCTTTCTCACACTCGACCTAAGCACTCTGCTCATGAGCAAGAGGCTTTACTCATTAGCAAAGCACCCTGCGCATGAGCATAGCACTCTGCGCATGCACAGAAGGTTCTGCTCATGAGCATAGTCATCTACTCATGCGCAAACCCCTTGCTCATGCGCAAAAATTTCGAATTTTCAACCCTTTTTCTCTATAAATTCGGCCTTTGGCACAATTTTCAAGGTTAATTGCATAAAAACACCAACTTTCACCAAATTTTCAAAAATATCTAAAAACTTTAGATTTTGGCATAAAATTACATGAACTTTCAATTTCTTGCAAATTATTACAATGCCGTATTGAGGTGCCAAGTCATATGTCGGTGCTGACGTGGCATCCCCTAGTGATGTGGCACATGACGAGCACTCCATGTGGGATGCCATATCATCATCCGATATGACATGGCACCTGACATTTGATGTCACGCCATCACCGATATGGCATGGCATATGACGTGTGATGCCATGTTGGCATTGGTGTCTGACGTGCGATGCCACACCAGCACAGATGTATGACGTGTCAATCAAATTCCAACATTGAGACAATTTTGTAAAAAATTGAAAGTTCATTTACTTTTATACCAAAAATTGAAAGTTTATGATATTTTCGCAAATTTGATGATTTTTTATATAATTAACCCCAATTTTCAATAATTTTGAGAGACCAGAACCACTCTTGAAATTTTTAAACCTTTTTCGATACGTCAAACCTCAGACATTGTGGACACTCGATTCGGTCTGATCAAACCTTCTAATCCTTCAAGTTCATGCCGGTAAAGATAAAGGTAAAACTCTAAGGCCTTATTTAGTTGTAGAAAATATTTTCCATTTTCATTTTCTACTTAACTTTTTCTTTTCTTTAGTTTTCTACTTTTTCATTTTCTTATTCTCTATTTTCTGAGTGATTGTTTTACTTAAGAGGAGACCAACATTTATGTGTGATGCATATAGTTGTATTTAATTAAGTAATATTAATAATAATAATTATTTCACTCAAAAATAAAATAATAATTTTTACATAAAAAATACATTAGTAATCTTATAACATAATCACATAAAATATTTTTCATTTAAAGATATATTTTAAAATAAAAATAGAAAATTAAAAATTATTTCATAATATTTGAAATTAAGAAAAAAAAGTACATAAAAAAGAACTATTTAGGATAAATTGTAAAGTAATTAGATTATATTTAATATATGACTTTTGAAAAAAAAAACCATAATCATACATAGATTAAGAAGTGGTAGAAATATTGTTTTTTTATAAAGCCAATTTAAATATTGCTTTAAACAAATCAAAAAGCAAATGAAAGAATATTTCACGAAAAAACACACAAAAAAAGCTCCTCCTGGGTATCGAACGTGAAACTGCAGCGCCTATAACAAATGTAGCGTGTTTTCAATGGAAAACATCCTCAAATTAGTCGCCAAAAGGGTTTAGCCATGCATGCCATCCAAGTTCAAACCTCTCCATTTGAATGATTAGCCATCCAAATCACAACATTCTAATCACATTGCAAATTTTCTTTTCAAAAAATAAAAATAAAAAATAAAAACATCAGAATGCAGCACATGCCTGCCAAACATGACCAAAAAGATACTTTCAAGAGGAAAGTAAATCAGAGAAAAGGAAAGCATATTTGATTTTATAAGAAATCAACGGTAACAAGACCTTCAAAATAAATTGGTCTGAAATGTATACACATTAAGACAAGTTCATACACAAAAGAAAACCTAAAGCACTCGGATTTACTTACAGAGCATAGTATGACAAACATTAAAACTTACACGTGTTTACATAATGCCTCCCCATTATATCTACTCCACAACAATGTGATTTCTCATCTCAAAGTCATAACAGGCCAGGAATTAACACCAGCTGCTGGCAGCAAAGGTCGTACAATGGGGACCCGTCTCACCACTGAAAATGCTTCATTAAGACGCGCAGCACGACTCATGAACTGAGACACCTTCTGCAGGCACAAATCAGAAACTCAACTCAACATGTATATAGAAACAAGATCATATTCCAACTTTCAGTGATATCATTTCAAAATCCCCACAAAAATAAGTTAATTGGTATGAGAATTCAAATTGTTTGCAATAAGCTGAAACAAGAAAAAACCATATTTACTCTTGAAAAAAGAAAATTCAAGCGCAAGCTATAGATTTAGATAAATCCTTGTGCATCTGCTAAGGATTCTAACTGAAACCAACAGAATAGCAAAATTATTACTACCTACGAAACCCATATACAAAGTCTCAAGATCCATCTAAAATCATTTTTGAATAAAATACTACTAAAACTTGCAAAAAACAGACCATGTAAAAGAAAAAAAAGGTCCTCTTCTTTTGTGACTTTGACATAGGTGTCAAAGGCAAAAAAGCCTTCTTTCATACAAGGTATTTGGAGCCTAATAGTATGACACGCGCACACATTTAAGGAATGTGAAGGGCATATTTGTTAATATGATATACAATACTCATATCACCTTTCAATCAAGGTTTTCAAATCCAGTCAAATCATTGATTTAAATCAAGAAGGCAAATAGTCACAAGTTAACTGCATTCCATAATGAAAAAAACTGTTTAAAACAAAAACTTAAATAAGTAATTATATTTGTGATTTAAAAATAAAATAACTTTCATTTAGCATATCTCAATATTGTTATTTGCATTGTTTTGCTTGCATTCAATATAATTTGAACAATATAGTATGATTAACTTTTAAATTTTGCATGAGAAATTGGCAAAAGAAAAAATGTATTTTATTTAAGTGAGATAGTGTTTTTATCATGTAAGCTAATTAAATTTTAAAATCATTTTATGTGAGCATGTATTATTTGAAGTTGGTATATTTACAGAGAAGATGTTAATTTTGGGAAGGACTATCAAACTGCGGACCTTGCCTTGATGACCTAGGCACTTCAAATTTCCACAAGGACACAAGTTCAACTGTTTGTGTCTATATTCTGCTTTTTATTTTTAGTAGATTTAGAGGGTATAGAAGTTTCAAACTGGTAAGCAGGTGAAAACCATGATCGAATCAATTGGTTTACATGTCATGACCAATTCACACAGGTTTTAGTGGGTCCATAGGATAACAAGTCTCATATATATACCAGATCAGTTGTTGGATCACTTCTTGAATTTTCTGGTCCAACCGGCTAGTAATATTAAATACCACAAAGATAACCAACAACTAAATCATATTCATAAGTTATATTCAGACTACAGCACAAGAGAATAGAACACATCATGCAAAGCTCAAGACTAGCAAAATAAAAAATAATAAAAGATTTTTATGACTAAAACCAAACTCTGTTTTCCACGTTATTCCTAGCAAATCAATGGTAATCCACTAAGGATTATTTGAACTTCTACTTTACTCAAATAAAGGCTCTCAGCATCATCTTCCTCTTCGTTGGTCCTTTCTAAATTAGTCACTTACCCCAATTACAATTTCTAAAAGAGTAGCTAAAGCAGTCTTGCTTGCAGCTATACTAGTCTGCAAACAGTTGAGGTTGACAAGGAACAAGATATCTGACTTCAACTTAGATTTACAGAACCATATAACTGAGGTATTCAGCTTTTAGCAATTCATTCTATGATTGTGCTTAATCCATTGATGCAATATGAATTTTTAATGTTAAAATAAATCATGGAGACCTAAAGTAAAACTCATCTAATATGTCCCAAAGGACTAAGGTGCATGCCAGGAACCCCTAAAAGGAACCTGCAAGATTGCCTATAAAGAACGATACCTAGCAGGTTAACCCAATTCGCCACAAAGGCACTTGAACTAACATCTAGGTGCTTGAGGCCGGTACATGTTCAGAGGACCCTAAGTTTGAGTAGCATCACCCACAAAATATTGTAAGCACAAAACCAGAAATAATCTTTCAAACAAAAGTTTAAGATATGTACACAATAGAAGTAGGGAATCTAATATAGAATATGGGATTTTTGAGTTGCTTATCTTCTAAAGGCTAAAAATGGCGAGAGCAGGATTCTACCAACATCCCTTGCATTCTACTATGAGAAAAAACTATCATCAAATCCTTCACTATCAAATGGTTGCAAATGCAAAAACAAAACTAAGAAATAGAAAACAAACTATCTGATGACTAGAATACAAACTGAGAGAGAGAGAAGTAACTGCGGTATGTATATGATACAACAGATGAAAATTGGTAAAGTCATTTTGTGAAATACATATCAATAAGTCACCCTTTCAATGTAGAGTTGACTTCCTAAAGACAAATTCCACAAGCCAAGGCTACAGAACATGTAAAGGCAGCATCTGCGTTTCAGAGCCAAACTGTGGGGCTTCATCTGATTTGTTATCTTAAATAACTAGGAAATATCCACCTGGCTGACATAGACATGCAGGTTATTGTTAAGCTAATTCAAAAAGGATGA
>CAOJBK015528913.1:0-11131 GCA_948294925.1 Codiaeum variegatum
TCTTTCTTGAACCTAGACACAGTAAGTAATTCTTGGACTTTTAATTCAAACCGGTTTGTTTGGTTGAGTTTGTCTCTAATTGTACTTTTGTTATATTTTCTTCTTTTTTACCTTCTCTTCATCATTGGATCTTTAGCTATCTTGGGTAGACCAATTTTAGAGCTTTATGATTCTGTTATGCTACTTTTGCTTTTGTAGAAAAAAAAATGGATTATGCAATACACACACATCATTGTTTATTAAACTTTAATAATAGTTGATTCTTTGTAAATGGATTTTGCATTCAACGATATATTTGTCATCAGTGTGTTTGAATAAAATAAGCTGAAAATCAACTAATTCATTGGTTGATTGCCGAAATTCAATAAGTATGATATTAGTAATTATGTAAATATCAAAATTTAATTTAATTGAATTTTATTTACTCAATTTTAATGTCAATTCCACTTTGTTCTCTATTTCTCAGATTCTCTATTCATTGAATGCTTTGGTTTTTCTTTTTTAACCAAATTGAATATTTTCAATCTTAAATGAACGTCTAGCTAGTAGTTTTAATTGTATGCTAATTACTAATCTCAAATTATCATAATGTAAGTAAAGGATTATGCTATAGTCTTGTTTGTTTATGTGTTTTAATGCCATGATTTAGCAGCAGACTTGATTTAATTCATGAGTTCTGGACTGACCAAAAAAAAAACTGATAACAAACCAAGGATTATTTATGGTTTCACACTTCCCACTTTTTCTTGCCTATTTTTAAATGAGTTGGAGTCTACTGTTCTTTATAAGCTTGATTTTCTGTTATTAGAGGGGCAACTTTGGTTTGTTATGGTGGATGGTGGGAAATGAAGCTTACAATTTTCCAGCTTTTAGTACTTGTTGATTAGATTTTTTGGATGAGTACCCCTGCTATAATTTTGTATGTATTTTCTTACATTTAATTTGGTTCGTAAGTCATGCTTCGCAGCCTTGTTATTGATCACTTCCTTGGTTAATTGTGTGAGAGATTTAAAGGATGTCAGGTGTTGTCAAGAATGCAAATTAATACAAAGAATTATTCCCAAAGTTTAAACACTAGATGATAATAAAACTGATTTCTAGAACCTGAATCAGTTTCTTTATTTTTTTTTCAAATTGAATATTTTAATTTTGGATACACATCTAGCTAGTATTTTTAACTATATTCTAGTTGCTAGTCTCTAATGATGTTTTCAGAATGAGGTTTATGTGATTTCTTTGTGTGGCTTTGATATGGTTAGGTACTCAATTTCAAGAAAATATCTCTCAGGTTGTATATTGTGCATTCTACTTAAATACTAATCTTACAAAGGTTACTTCCTGTTGGTGTTTGAGGATCATTAACAAAGGAAGTAGCTGATGTATTAGACAATAAAAATTTCGTCACCACACATATCCATTTAAGGACAATTAAAATTTTGTCACCACATTTTTCTTTCATGACAATTAGTGTCGTCACAATAAACATCGATTAGTGATGAATATTTTGTAAAAAAACTTTTTAATGATGAATTATGTTTAAATGTAACAAAATATTTATTTAATTATGACAATCATATCATCACAGAAATTTAATCATTTTGATAGAGCATTGAAGTTCGTCACTAAAACGTCACATTTACATGACAAAGTATGAAATCGTCATTTATAGGTTAAAACATTTGATGACGAAATACATAATAAGGTGACAATTTATTAATATAACAATGATGTTTTATTCATCATTAAAATTGATCTGCAATGGTAACAATAACTTTAAGCGTCATCAAAAATCAAATATAATGTGAAGAATTAAAAAATGTCAAATATACCTTTTGCCACAGAGTTACGGTGATGATTATTGTGACATGAATATTTCATCATTGAATGACGAAAAACGCTTTTAATATGACGATTTTAGCGTCATATTTTGTTAAATTTCTTATAGTGATCCTATATTTCTTTGTATTATAGAACCTGTGATAGAGTTTTCTGCTATTAATAATGCTTTTTGGAGATCTCTTAATCTCTCTTCGATGGCTTGGAATGCTAAGGTTTTGCCTTCCATTTGGGTGATGGTTTCAGACAATTTGGTTCTGGCAATGTTGAATTATTTACAAATTCTTCTTAGCAAGTCACTTTGTAGTGTGTTATGAACAACCAGGCTCATTTTCTTACTATGGTTTATGCTTCCTGCACTGCTTCTCTGAGGTGCCAGCTGTGGGATGAAATGAATTATCTCTCCTTCTTAATCGATGATGTGTGGTTAGCTTTTGGGTATTTCAACACATGTTTTGGAGCTCATGAAAAAATGGGGCGCCCCCCAGTAATTCTTCTTGCCATGATTTTATTATTGCCATGAATGATTGTCATCTTCCTTATTTAGAAACAAAAGGTGCATGGTAATAACAGGTTTGGTTCTGATAGAGTTAATATTCGTTTGGACAGAGCTTTTGTCAATGACTCAACCTTTTAGTGCTAGAGACACATGGCATTTACTACTCTTGCACGCCACTAATCAGATCATAATCCTCTTCTCTTATCTTGTAAGAATTTCAGTGAGGCTCATAGACCTTTTCGGTTTCTTTCAATGTGGACCTTTCATGATAGTTTTAGAACGCAATATCTTCCTTTTGAAAGGAGAATGTGATTTTTAGGCATCCGATGTTCGTTTTTATATAAGCAAAAGCTAAAATTACTTCATTATTTTCTCTATGTAAGTGGAATTGGGAAGTCTTTTGGTCATCTTGATAGCTGTATTTCTAAGGCTAAATAGGAAGTATTGCAAATTCAAAAAGATATTGAGGAGCATGGTTTCTATGAAGACTTGTATAATATGAAACTTGTAGCTAATAATTCTCTTGCCACTTTTGTTTATAGACAGGAGACTCTTTTTAAAGAAAAAAAGTCATGTTAAATGGATTTCCGAAAGGGATAGAATACTAAATTTCTTCACTCTCTTTTGCCTCATAGGAAAGAGTAGTCATCTATTGTTTATCTTATGGTGAATAGGGAGCTCACTCATGAAGCCAATGTTCTAGAAGATCATATGATTTCTTACTTTTTAGAGCTCTACTCTGCTTCTCCAGAACCTAAGGATTTTTCTCTTGTCAAGGAGATTATTCCTTCTTTGGTTACTCAGGATGACAACAAACTCCTCACTATTGTCCCTTCTATTGATGACATTCATAATATGGTCTTCAATTTGGATCCTAATAGCGCCCTAGGCCCTGACAGTTTTACAGGGCATTTTTTCATAGCCTGTTGGTCTATCATTGGCAAAGAGGTGCGTTGTTCAATCTTTTTTCCATTCGGGCAACATTATTCTAGGTTTGAACTCTAATCTGATGGTTATTTTGCCTAAAGTGGAAGGTGCTAATGGGATTTCTTTATTTCATCCAATCATTCTCAATAACTTCCTCTCTAAAGTTATTTCAAAATTTTTGGCTAGTAAACTTAACTTGATTGTTCAGTTCGACTTTGTTAAAGCTCGTCACATTGAAGATTGTGTGGTTACGGCTTCTGAAAATTTCAATCTATTTGATTCGAAATGTTGAGGGAGGAATACGGCTTTAAAACTTGACATTAGGAAAGCTTTTTACTCCATGAAATGGGATTTTATTAGAGCTATGTTAATTTTCTTTGGCTTTTCGAATACATTTTATGATTGTTATATGTTGTCTTTGCTTCAACTAAGCTCTCTGTTATTATGAATGGCTCTCTTAAGGGGTATTTTTCTGTTTCGAGAGGAGTTCACCAATGAGACCCATTATCTCCTATGCATTTTTATCTTGCTGAAGACAACTTAAGCATGTTGCTTTTACACATATTTGATACGAATGAGCTAGTTCTTATGTACGGAGGCAATGCCAACTGCCTTTCTCACGTGCTTTATATCGATGATGTGTTGGTCTTCTGTCAAGCTTCAAGTAATAATTTATCTAAATAGGTTTACTCTCTTGCTCATTATGGATATCTTTCTGGTGAATATATCAATTAAGAGAAGTCTGAACTCTTTCTCAGTAGTTCTATTACTTCATCTAGAGCTCATAATCTTCGAAATATGGTAGGTATGGGTCTTGGTAATCATCCTTTTATTTATTTAGGAGTGCTCATTTGTATTGGTTCTCCTAACGCCAAAGTCTTGAAACCGATGGCTAACCATATTATGTGCAATCTCAATAGATGGAAGGGTGAATCTCTTTCTATTACAGATAGTGTTGCTTTGCTCAAGTCATTTTTGTATAGGTCTCTCTTTCATACTTGTACCTTGTATAAATGGCATGCTTCCCTACTTAGGGATATAGAGAAAAAGATTTTGTAATTTCTTATGGACTGGAAACATCAGTTGTAAGAAAAGTGTTACGGTTAAATGGGATTCTTTTTGCTGCCTCAATGAAGAGGGAGGAACTGGTTTGAAGAGACTTCATTGTCTTAATAAAGCTCTCCTTAGTCGGGTTACTTAGAAGCTTTGTTGTTCTGAAAACTTTGTTTATATATTTCTTCTCAGAGATTCCTTGCAGGTAATGCTATTCCTAGAACTTCTTATGTAAGATCTTCTATCTGGTGCTCACTGAAGGAGATTTATAAAGATTTTCAATTGAATGATCAATGGCTACCCTCTTTGCTTCAAAAATGAAATTCTAATTTTTTGGGTGAGAAATTTCATATTCCAGCTTCGATTTGTAAACATCTTCGTGCTATGATTGGCGATTTTTTTCGGATGGGGAGTGGCATCTTCCTAATTATTGTTTTGTGCTTATTTTTACATATTTTCCTTGTACATTTATATTTATTTATACCCAAAAATTGTGTTTGATGTGTTTGTTAAGTGCTTTAGAGAAAGTCAGGAAACTGTGCAAAAACGGAGTTATTTGATCGAAAGATTAAGTTCCTGAGCGAGTGAGTACATTTGGAGCAATTTTTGGAGTGTTTTGGAAGATTTTGAGATGGCACGGGCCATGCCAATGGCCTCTTAGGCCATGCTAAATGCATTTAGGACCATGTCAGTTACTGTTTTGAAGGAATTGAAGAATTTACAATCGGCACGAGCCATTCAAAACCACCTTTGGGTCGTGTGGTGGCCTGTGCACTTTACTATGAAGAAAGGACTAGAAATCGCATCAAATAGGAATTGGCACGAGACGCGCCTTATTGGATGAGAAAAAAATTTCCCTACACAGAGAAGCAGAAATCCGCACGAGGGCATTATGCGAGACGCACAGACTTATGCGTGCATTAAAGGAGGTTGTGTCGACCTTCCGAGTAAGTGTAGAAAAGGGATTCTTTTCACGATTTGGACATCCAAAACATTATTTTTCACTATATAAGGAGTGCTATTGATCTATTCGATATAGAGAGTTCGCCCGAGCAGTTCTAAGCGAATTTCTTGAGAGAGAATTAGTTTAGAATAATTTTAAATTGACTTTGAGTGATTGTTTTCATTAGTTTTTCATTGTTTTTACTGTTCTTCATTCAATTTAGTTTGTGTTAAAAATTAAAGTTGAATTTTTGCCAAGGATATTGGGATTTTTCTACACTTTAATTGAGGTTTCTTTTCTTAACTTAAATTGCTTTAATTCTTTTGAGTTATTTTTGCATTAAAGAGATTAAGCATGATTTCTCTTAGAATTATTGTTGATATATTGAGAACTAAATTAATCATGAACTAGATTCATTGTTGTCTAGAGATTGAAGCATGAAATAGTCTTGGTATGATTAATTGTTATTAATTTATTAATTAGGTTAAACTTTTTGCTTGATTGAATTGAATTAATTCTAATAACTGATTGCTTGATCACCAATTAGTTAAATTAGGGCTTAAGAGATGGAGTGAGAATGAAAGTCTAAGTCTAGAACTGTTAAATTTAGATTCTAAAATGAATTAAAAATATAAGTTTTAATCTTAGCTCCTTTTATTGATGCATGTTTTCTTTAAGTTACTTCTATGAATGTGATAGCAAGTAGAATAAGTTCTAATTGAATGATTGCATTAAGAATTAGAGAGTCAAACCTAATTAATTGAATTAACAGTACAAAATCATAAAGGATAGATTATGGATTGACAATTTCTCTAGACTTTCTCATATCATTGCATATTCATTAAATTCATTATTTTCTTGTTTAAATTACTTTCTTTTCAAAACAAAACTTCAAAATTCTTTTACTTTTAATTGCACTTTTAAGAAACAAAATAATAAACCTGAATAACTTCATATCCTTAAGAGATATGACCTTGGTTCTCATCACATGCAGCAATAGACCGTATATTTGTGGTCGCTATTTATTAGTATATTTTGATGCGAACAAGTTTTTGCTGCCATTGTCGGGGATTTGAAAAAAATCTTGCGAAGCATTATTACTTTGTTTCTTTATTTAATTACATAGATTTTAGTTTGCTATTTTCTTTTTATTTTCTATTATTTTTCTCAATTTTATGAATTGGAGAAGATCTCTTGAAGGAGAACTTATCCCTTTTATTGATATCATGCATATGATTGGAATGGAGAACGAAGACAACATGGAGGATCCACCAGCAATTTAAGATCCACATGTAGATAATAGGGAGGTTGAGGCAATAGATCAACAAAATTAAGGTAATGGGAATCGAGTTAATCCACCAAGAATCATGGCTAAAGAGAGGAGACTTATGAAAGAATTTGCTAAGCCGGTGTATGGCTACTTCTTGCATCCGATTGGACACGGTAACAAGGAATTATGAGCTAAAATCCATCCATTATCATATGTTGTCATTGTTTCATGGGATGGCTAATGAGGATCGTCTTAACTTTATTTAGGATTTTTACTTAGTTATTCAGACTATTCCTCTTCAAGGTCTGGATGAGGATCAATTGAGAATTAGGTGCTTCTCTTATACTTTGAAAGATGCTGCTAAGACATGGTTAATGACTTTGCCTTCTGATTCTTTGATTACGTGGGAAGAGGTCTACAATAAATTCATGCAAAAATTTTACTCCCACCAAAAGACAGTTGACTTGCAAACAAAGATTGCTACTTTTACTCAGATGGAGGGAGAGCCCTTCCATAAGGCATGGGAACGCTTTAACATGTTGCAAATTCAATGCCCACATCATCATTATCCTTTGCAACTATTGATTCAATTCTTTTATGATGGGCTTACTTATCACAACCAAGGGATACTTGATAATGCAGCCGGAGGTTCCATGAGTGAGGTTACCCATGATGAAGCTTATCAATTGTTTGAAACGCTTGGAACTAACTCCCAGCAAAAGAGTGTAAAGGGTATCATCACACATGAGGTATCACTATGTAAAGACATGGTTATGCAAATTGTTGAATTGACTCGACAAGTTACAGTGTTAAAAAGGCAAGGTAACACACTAGTTCATATTCAAGAGGTGTGTGAGGTGTGTGGACTCAATGGGCATAGTGCTAGTATTTGTCCTTCTGAATTCGATTCTATACCTAGTGAGCTTAAGGAAGCTCAAATTCTTGAGGGATTCCAGCTAAAGTTTCAAAATAATCCTTATTCCAACACTTATAACCCTGGTTAGAGGGATTACCCTAACTTTGGCTGGAGGAATAACAATGCTCAAATGCCTCAAGTTATGCAAAGGAGACCATATCAATGAGAAAATTGTGGTTCTCAATAACAACCTAGAAATTTGAGTTTGGAGGAAACCTTAAATAAATTTATTCAAGTAAGTATCCAAACTCAAGAGGCAAATAATTGACAATTTGATTCTATGGAGGCTTCAATGAGGAAAGTGGACACCCAAGTGGGTTAAATTGCAACACAAATGCACAACAAACAACAAGGAAAGCTTATAAGTCAACTGGAGAAAGTTAAGGCCATCACAGTCCTTAGAAGTGGTAAGGTTATTGATAATAATGTTAGTTCTAACCTTTGTGATGTAGGTAACGAGGAGGAGCAAGATAAGGAGCATACTGAGGTGCTCAAGGAGAAAGAGGAAGAGAAAGAGAAACCAACTCCTTCAAAGCTTCACAAGGTGGATGATCCTTACCGACCACCTATTCCTTTTCCCGAAAGGCTCAAAGGAGGTAAGAATGATAAATAATTTCAGGAGCTTTTCAAGATACTGTCAAAGGTAAGTATAAATCTTTCCTTACTTGATGCAATCTAGAAAATTCTAGCTTATGCAAAATTTTTAAAAGAACTTATTTCAAAAAAATGTAAGTTAGAATTAGAGGAAAAGATTATTGTTTTGGAGGTAGCAAGTGTTGTTTTGCAATATAAGTTACCTCCAAAAGCTAAAGGTCCTAGAAGTTTTGTGATTGATATTGAGTTAGATAATAGAGAAGAGGCTAGAGGTTGTTTTGTATGAAATTTTATATATTTTTCCTTTAAATTTAGGTATATTTTTACCCCAAAATTGAGTTTAATATGTTTGTTAAGTATATTTTAGAGAAATTCAGGAAGTTAAGCATAAAACGGTGTTATTTGAGCAAAAAATGGAATTCCTGAACAAGTGGAATCACTTTGGATGAAGTTTAAGGAAGTTTTCTGTTGCACAGGCCATGCAAGCTGATTAACAAAGTCATGCTACTCTTTGTACTAAATTACCTTAAGAATGAAAAAATATGAAGTTACGCACGGGCCTTGCAGATTACAGCGAAGGTCGTGCGTTCCCCCGTGTCAATCTCTGGATGAAATTGCTTCGAGGGTATATTAAATTAAAAGCCAACGCATATGGAAGGATTTGTTTCACAGGGTCATACGCGATTGATTTTGGCCCGTGCATGAGTAATTTCATGCAAAAATGGTTTTTGAATTGGAGTTGGAATCAAATTAATTTTGAGGAATTCAACATTTAGACTGGTTATTTCTCTCTATTTAAATAAAGTTTTTGAAGAAAGAATGGGGTCGTCTTCAAACACACCATTCAACAACCATTAAAGAGCCGTTCTAAACGAGTTTTTAAGAGAGAATTAGTTTGGAATAGCTATCTAAACTCTGTTTCCTCTATTTTTCCATTGTTTTCTTTAGTTTTTTTTTATTAATTTAGTTCTTATTAAAGATTGAAGTTAAATTTCTCCAAGGAGATTGAGATTTTTCTGCTATTAATTGAGGTTTATTCTTAACTTTAATTGCTTTGATTATGGGTTTTCTTCGCATTAATGGTATTAAGCATGATTTCTCTTAGAATTATTATGAATTTGTTGAGTTCTAAATCAGTTATGAACTAAAATCATTTTTATCTAGAGATTGAAGCATGAAATAGTCTTGGTATGATTAATTGTTGTGAGTTTTATTATTAGGTCTAACTTTTGCTTAATTGAATTGAATAAACGATTATAAACAATTGCTTAATCACCAATTAGTTTAAGTTAGGGTTTGGATGATGGAGTGAGAGTGGAAGTCTAAATCTAAAATTATTCAATTGAGATTCTAAAACGAATTGGGTTCATAAGTTTTAGTCTTAAATCCTTTTATTTATGCATGGTTTCTCTATATTACATCTATGAATGCGATAGCTAGACTACGATAAGCTCTAGTTGAATGATTGTATTGAACATTGGATCGTTAAATCTAAGTAATAGAATTAATAGTTTAAAATCATAAAAGGTAGACTATGGATTGTCAATTTCTTTAGAGGTGTTCATATCATAGCATACTCATATTCATTGTTTGTTTGTTTTTAATTTAATTGTTTATTTACTTTTCAAATTAAAACCAAATCTACTTTTACTTTTATTATCACAATTAAGAAACAAAATAATAAAGCTTAGTAAATCCTTGATCTTTGGGAGTACGACCTTAGGTTCTCATCTTATGCTACGATAGCTCATATACTTGTGGTTTCTATTTGTTAGTATATTTTAAGGCGAACAGAGGCATGCTTGATCTAGGTACTAGTATAAATTTAATGCCTTATGCCTTGTTTCTCCAATTGTGATTTAGGAGGATCTTCATTAAAATTAATTTAATTATGAATAATTATAATTGATTATATAATAAAATAAATTTATTTATTATATAATAAATTATACTATTAATTTATTATTTTAAATTAATGGTTTATATCAATTAAGAATTTAAATCATTAAACGTTTTAAGGTTTAAATTCATTTGCTACTTTTGTTTAAGTTATTTTTAGTTGTTAGAATATTTATATAAATAGAGTTTCTTTGATGAAATAATCAAATAGAACTTAAAGAAGTTTCTTAACTTCAATTTCTTTCTTTTGCTTATCTTCTTCTTCATTATATGAAAAACTCATTTTAAAAAGTAATGCCAATCCAAATTTCTTAAAATAGGAATTCCAAGATCTTTCTTAGAAGTTTTGGATGAAATGGTATCAGAGTAGTAGATCCAAGAAGGGAGAAGGAGGTTTATGGTCCTAACATGCGGCTAGCACAAAATTTCAGGAGATGAGCTTAAAAGTCCTTTACTTGTGCATAGAAAACAAAGGTCCAAGAAAGGCAAGATGTCATGAGATGATAAAAAGAATGCATATATACCTGAAGGTGATAGAATCACCATATTAGAACAACAAGTTCAAAAATTAACAACATCAATATCTCAACTCCTTAAAAGCTTCAACTCATAAAGGACTTCACTTGCAACATCTTCTAAGAAACCTGACAATAAGCTCAAGAAGAAAATTATAGAAGAGAGTGAAGACAAAGCTGAGGAAGAGGATAAGAAAGTTAAAGGAAGGGATACTAGAGACATTTTAAAGATTGACTTTAAAGTTGATATCCCCCTTTATAAAGGTGATATTGAACCTGAAAGGTTAGATAATTAGATAGATACATTAGAAACTTCTTACAGTATGTATGAGTATTCTAATGCACAAAATATCTAGTTTGCAAGCTTAAAACTTTCAAGCCATGTTCTTACATGGTGGAAATATTATCAAAGATGGTACAAAGTATCATATTTGACTTGGAAGAAGTTCCAGGTATTATTGAAAAAATAATATTACCCTGTTGGATATGAAGAGGAAAGATGGTATAAATGGCAACACTTGAAGCAAAGGATGAGCCAAACTGTACAGGAGTATACTACAGAATTTCATAACTAATCCATGGTTTTGGACATTGATATTGATGACTATGATGTATTCATGAAATATACTGGAGGTCTTGCTGGCTACATACGGAGAAAACTTAAAATTTTCACCGTAGA
>CAOJBK015530042.1:0-16732 GCA_948294925.1 Codiaeum variegatum
TAAAACCTTACCATGCTCATTAAATGTGAAAGACTGTTTATCCCAAATTTTCTCTATAAAACATAGGAGAAATCACTTATATTCTTAAAATTCAAATATATGAGATAGATTGAAAAGAATAATAGGTCTCTTCAAAAGTTAACACTTGGAAGGGTGTTGAAGTATTCAACATAGTGGTTTCCAAAAGTGGATACATATATTGTTGGTGTGATATATATATATATATATATATCAATCGAGGATGAGATCACTAGATTATGGTCAAAGTTATCCTTTAGTACTTGAGAAGTACTAAGATTTATTTTTAACTTAATGGAGAAAATAATTTGAGGATTCATGAATTCACACAAGTGAATATAAAAGGTTTATCTTTGGATTTGTATTTACATGTAATAGAGGAGCAATTTGCTAGAAGAGGTCCAATCAATGAATTATTGCAAACTCTAATATAGATGCTAAGTATTTTGCTATATGAGATGTTGTAAAAGAAAGTTGTTTGGATTTGAAGTTCATAATAGAACTAAGTATAGTTCCTTTCATTAAATCACTGGTTTCTCTCTACTGGGATAGAAATGGAGCCATTGCTTAGGCAAAGGAACCTAGGTTTCACTGTAAATCCAAATGAAAAGATAAGCAATATCATGTAATCAGACAAGGTCATAGGGATACACAATATAGTAAGGTAGAAAATAGTGTCAACTGGTAACACAAATGATCTGTTAACTAAAACTATGAGTCAACTAATAGTTAGACTTCCATCTTGAGAAGGTAAGTCTTAGATATTGAATTGATCGACTCTATATTAGCTTTAGTGTAAGTGGGAGATTATTAGCAGTGTATGACATAGAACTGTCTATACATCATGTGATTATAAATATAAATCCAACTTGCTATGAGTATATATGTTCTTTAAATGAAGTGTTCCTTATATTCAATGTATATATGCCCCTTAAGTATTTTGTAAGGAAATCTATTCTCAAAGAGTCTGAAAATATGAGTGACTGATTGCCCTTTGTCAGATATTATAAAGGTTTTTTATGGTCATAGGATTATTGATAGGGATATCATTAATTCAGAAGACCATAACATTTATTGTCATCCATGATAAGTATGAGATACTTATTGGTAAGGAGGTAGTGAGTCTCATGCTATAGACATGTGATGTCGTAATAACATATGAACATACTCATGGGATGAGTAAGTTGAACAGTGACGTTAGATGATGGATACATGGGTCTTTACCATTAGTCAATATCGCATCATCTAGATCATGATTGTTCATATAATCCTTAGACTTGAGTTGACATGTTATCTGACATGTTGATGTCTATGGTTTGTTACTGGTTACATACCAATGCTAGTCATGTATTGGTATACGATATGTGGTGGCCATAATCAAAGATATGTTGGGATAAATGTTCTCCAAGAAAGGATTTATTAACTTGGGTAAACAAGGAAGGAATTCCATTACTTCTAGTTGTTCTTAATATGCAAATCCCTAGCCATGATGCATAAGGTTCACTAGAAAGAGTTTTAAGAAGGAACCGGGTAAATCGAGAACTTAAATTAGATACAGGTCATTTAATCAAGCGTATAGGGTTTGACTATTCCATGACCCTAGCTAAGATCTAAAATCCGTAATGAAGGGATTCAAGTGCATACTTATTATGATAGAGAGATCCATGCAATTTCAAGGATATGATCACCTACATTCATTTCTAATTAGGTAGTCATGATATGCAATGCTAGGCATCACTCACGACTTATGGGACTAAGTGTGATAAAGGTTTTACACATTTAGAGAAAGAAAGAAGTTTTCTTTATCCCATTACTAATTAGATCATGAACCTAGTAAGTCACACACTATAAAGCAATCGCTAAAGCAAAGTCATAAAATTATATTAATAATTAATTAAAGAGTTTAATTAATTGTTAATGATAATTGAATTAAACTTGTAATTAAATTTACATAGACCCTAGCATGTTTTGAAGTTTAATTCATAAAGGGTTTATTTCAATTAAGACATGATTTGTATGAGATACAAACAAAGAATAGTAAATTGAAATAATTTGGACTAAATAATAATTAAACTTAATCATGAGATAATTAACTTAATTCACATTTTTGATGATAAATAGAATTGAGATTTGTAAAGATGAATCTTTTATTGTTAACCAAAAGTCAAGAGTTGACTCTAGTCAACAATCCCAACATTTTTCCTTGTTTCCCTCCTTAATTTAAGGAAAAGGAAAAAGGGAAAGTACATGTAAAAGGTTTATGAAAGACAAGTCTCATCATCTTTTGGTCTTTTTCATTTTCTCCATTAAAATGAATTGAGAGAGTCTTCAAAGAGTTAGAAAATGGAAGCTCTTAATCCATGTTGATGATTAAGCAAGATTTGGGAAAATTGAAGAAAAGTTCATCTTGTGTTCTTCTTCTTCTTCTAATAATAATAATAATAATAATAATCTCATTTATGAGATAAGCAAAACTAATTAATGGAAATGAAAAGGCAAAAGGAGAAATTTCCTTCTAAGAGTTAGAAGTGAAATTGTCTCAACCAACATAAATTTTTATGGAATTGAGATTGAATAAGAGTTCTTCAAGAGTTCAATTTCATTATTCATTATCTTATTCTCAAGAAGAATAAGTCTTGATGATGGTGTTCAAGAGAAGTCCAAACAAACCCTAAATTCTCTTAGAGGATTGAAGGAGGAGCTTGAACCAAAATTGAGCAACCAAGGAGAGGAGGTTTAAGCAAGCCATCAACTCATGAAAGGTCTTGTCTTGGTGATGCTTAGTGTGTTTCAAGCTAGAGACTTCACATTTGGGGAGCTTAACGGATGAGGGAAAGAGGTATTTGATGCTTCTAACCTTTCTTTGTTTTTATTGTATTATGCACATAAATTGGTATAAGTATCCTTGATTAGTTTATGGTCTCAAACTTAGGTTTTGACATTTTTCAAAGAGTTTGATAAATGGCTAAACCAACTTTGTTAAATTAAAAGAGTTTTAACAAAATTTAAAAGAAACCAAAATCTTGGTTTGAGCAATGTTTCAAAGAGTTTAAAAATTACCTAACCCACTTTGTAAAAAGAGTTTTGACATAGTTTAAATATTTTAGAAAGAAAAATGATGTTTTTCAAAACTTGAAAATTTTCTTCTTTCTTCTGCTACGCGACTTGTAACTTCCTTCAAAAAGAATGTGGAAAATCTTGTACCTCCAGTCCCAAAATTCAAGGCTCGAATGCCCTCCCCGGCGAGGCTTAAACAAAGTTCAGAAGATCCTTACTTTGGTAAAGTTCTATCTCTTTTTAAGAAATTACATATTGATATTCCTTTGGCATATGCTCTTTTACAGATTCCAAAGTATGCCAAGTTCTTGAAATAATTTATTGTTAAGAAGGGTAAGTTAGAAAAGTTGTTCGTTGTCCAACTATCAGAAGAAAGCTGGTTGAATTTCAAAAAGCTACCCCAAAATCTTAAGGATCCAAGGTGTTTCACTATCCCTTGTACTTTAGGTAGAATGAGTATTAAAAAATACTTTAGCCGATCTTGGGAAAGTACAAGCTTAATGCTCTACAAAGTCTTTAAGGATTTAGGTTTGGGAGAGCTCAAACTAACACAACTTAGCATTCTACTTACTAATAAATTAATTATTTACCCTAAGGGTATAATGGAAGATGTGTTGGTCAACATCGTCCATTCCATATTTCTGGTAGACTTTATTATGGTAGAGATAGAAGACAATGTTGGGAACTCACTCATATTGGGTAGACCTTTCTTGGCCACAGCCTAAGCCATCATTGATGTGTAAGAGGACAAATTGACCCTAAGAGTAGGTAAAGAACAATTTATCTTCCAACTTCCTAATGTTCTTGATCACACACTCATCTTTGAACAAATTACTTATTGTGGCACTATTTCTGAAAAAATCGGTTCAAAAGGATAAATTGAATGTGATTAATGATGTTATTCTTGAGTGTGTTGAAAAGCAAGGAAAGGAGGAGTCGGCAACAAAGGACAAGGATAAGTTTCCAGAAGAACTACCAAAGGGGAAGAAGCCTAACAAAATGGGCAAGGTGAATGTAAGCAGGAATGTAAAGAAAAAGAAAGAACAATGGTTGAAAAATGGTGATCATATATGGTTACATAAAACTTTTATTGAATTTTGCTCAGAAATGTTCGGTTTTACGTGGAACCCTAAATTTAGCATTCTCAGGGTTAGGTGGGGAATGGAAAAGCAAAAAAGGAGACTATATATCCCCAAGAAGTAGGATGATGAAGCCTTACTTCACGTCCACCTAAGATGACATTAAAGGAGTGCTTGGTGGGAAGCAATCCATCAGTTTTTAAATTTTAGTTAACTTTATTTTAGTTTATTAGTTTTTATATCATTTTCTTAGTCAATGATATAATGCACTTAGTGGAAAAGATTTTTGTAGGCCAAAGAAGGCAAAGGAATGAAGAATGGTAAGTGGGCCTTTCTCACGGGTAGCCTCGCACCCATGTCAGAGGTCATATGGTAAGAGATTTTGATTTTATTTCTCAGTGTTTATTTTTGTTTATCTTACGGGTTATCTCTCGGCCCATGTGAGAGGTAATGTGAAAAGCTAATTAGTTATTATCTAAATCTGTTTAATATGTATTACCTTACGGGCAGTCTCATAGTCCGTATGTGAGGCCATGACCTAAGACTTAAGCTTCCCCCGAGACAGTGCATGACCTCACCGTATGCCTCACGCCTAATAAGGTCACCCGTGAGATCTAACTTAAATGACATGGTAGGTCGTGTTTTAAACCCTAGAAATAAGCTTTAAAAGCCCTCCTTCTTCATTTCTCAGCCGCTAACACCCCTTAAACACACATTATCTAAATTTTTCACTAACACTATACACCAAAACTTGTTTTTGGGTGGATTCTAAAAAAAAAATTGTATTTAGGAGGATTCAAATCCAAAATTTTGAATTCTTCTAATTTTTCTTCAATTTTTAGGCTTGTCTTTATTTTTTTCTGTTATGTTTTATTATTTCTATTATATTTTTTATTATTTTTGAATTTCATATTCCATTTAAGGTGTTTTATGCTAGAGATTAATGTTGTATTGCATTTTAGACATGATTTGCTATCAGATTATGTTGATTTTCACTTTATTTGGATATTTTTATGATTTTGCCCTAACTCATCCATGTTTATCACAATGTCATATTTTATTTAGGCTTAACTCACTATTTGGTTTATTTTTCTTGAGACATTGTTGAGGAGATTTGATTTTAATATTTTGGCCCAAAATTTTTACCTTGGATCCTTGATTTTTCATGATTTTTATGGTTGTTGTGGTTTGATTGTGAAAATTTGTGTGTTAAAATTATGATAAATCATAGTGTGAATGGGTTGCTAAGATGTTTACACAATGTGTTCGAAATAGTGCTGGGTTCATTTCTGAAACTTTTATTTGTGCTCAATTTTTAATGTTAATGAGTGAACCTCCCATTTGTTTCTTGGTTGGTTAAAGCACCCACAGTGCACTTTAATTGCTTGGTTTCCCCATGTTTGTGCTAAAATGCATTGCAATTATTAATAATATTAGGGGGATACATAAGTGGGGTGCATGGGCTTATTTTGTTGGCTATTTGTGCTTAATAGTAGGGTGGTACCAGCCCATTTTCAGCCATTACCATGCAAAATTTTTAATGATTAACAATTTTTTAACACGATTTTACATTGTTTTCACTTTTTTGTGTGTTTGTTTTGCAGGAAAATAGGACTAAGGAAAGTCGTCGATTCAACTAAGGATGTCAGTAAATGACCTATGAGACCACCTTTAAAGAAACAAGATAAAAGTCAACCTACACCCGCACCTCCTCCTCTACCACAAACCTTAGGTCCACCCTTTCTGAGATACAATCCAGATCATCCTTGCCTACATTTCACTGATCCAAAACAAAGGGAAAGGATAAGGGTGATAGGAAACAAGCCTTATATGCCCATTTATGTAATCGATTGGGATTCTCTAAAAGGTTAGGGCATAGAAAATGAGTTCAAGGCTATGATTATGCAGCCAGAATGGAAGCAACTATTTGAAATCAATGAGTCGACATATCTAGAGCTCACCATGTAGTTTCATTACACTTGGTCTAGAATTCAAAATGTGGTTAGGTGCAACAAGCCAAGAATGAAATTCAAGTTAGGATTCCAAGAATTCAATCTTAGTGTGGATGATGTAGCTGTGCATATGGGGCTATGTATGAGGGAAGAGATGAAATCTCTAATTTACCATGTCAATTAAGTGGTGTTTATGAAGAAAGACAACCATGGTGTGCTTTGGAGGAAATATGCTTCAAGGAACTGGAGAACAACGGTTAGCAAGGCTTCTACCTCTAAATCTTTGGCTATGAGAGTTGCTCATTACCTACTCTCACATACCATTTCACCTAGGGCATAGAGCGGTGGTTATGTTACCACCATGGACTTATTTTATTTAGTGATGATGGGAAAGGACCAGCTACAATGTGGAGCATTATTTGGCATTCATGTTTAAGTATCAATCAAAAAAGGGTGAAATAGAATGTTTACATAGAGGGTCCTACATCATTTTCCTAGCTAAGAGCCTAGGGTGATAAATGTGACAGAGGCATAACCCTAGATGGCACACTTGTTATCTTTACTCTATAAAACTTAATAAACATGGACCAGGATTGGGTTGCCTCTTCAGCTCCACCTCCACCTGCTGACCCTACAATTGATGAGCTTACACAGTTACTGGTGTTAGCTACTACTCTAGCATCATTGGGTTCTTCATTCTCAACCATCCCCTCTACCTCAGTTGGACCATCTACTGCTTCGCTGCTAAAGCATTCCATGTTCATGCTGACATATGAGACTTTTTGGTTGGAATTAGCATTTTTTTATATTGTCACAGCATTGCTATCCTAGATAAGAGGCCACTTCCTTTGAGCAACAAATTTGTAGGATTGAGCACAGTATTGGCGGGCTTATTTTAGAGCAGCAGCACCTCAAGACCCTCCATCATGAGACTTTGGATGCCATTCATAAGAGAGTTTTGTAATGATAAATATCAAAGGCATTGAAGAAGTTCTTCAATTTTACCAACTTCTTGGCTATGAGGAAGCTAAGATCACCTTCGAACTCAGTTGAAAGTGATGAACCAGAGAATGAATTAGAGGCATGGATGGGTGATTTTGAAGAGAACTCAGAGGAGGAGGAGGATGACTATATGGAGCCTTATGGTGGAGAAAAGAGTTCAGAAGACGATGTTAGAGATGATGGCTATTAGGATGATGAAGGAGATGATGAATCCGATGGCGTTGGTGATGATATGGAGGCCTGATTCTCCACTAGGATTACTATCTATTTCACCTTACTATTTACTAATTAGTTATTTTATTTTTTGGGATATTGTACTCTATTATTTCAAATTTCATTTTTCTTTGCTTTTCTTTTTTTTTAACTTGGATAAAATGTTTTTTGTTTTATAGTTTTTTGTGAAACCAACCATAACAATTTGGTCAATACTACATAGCATGGATTTTATGGAAAGTGTGATTCCTTCTATTTCAGGGCAATACTTCTCTCTCTGTGTCTCTCTCTCTCTCTCTCTCTCTCTCTCTCCCCCTTATTCTTTATTATTTTCTATATATTTAAGGCAATGTATGAATCAAGTGTGGGGTGAGTATGAATGAAAGCGTGGATTGAATGTTTATTATTTTGAATGCATGAATGCTTGAAACTGAAAAATTAAAATTCAATCACTGAAGGAACATGTTCAATTTTGACTTCTTTCAACTTAAAACTTGGGCAAAAAAATTTCCTAGATGGTTTTGACCTTGTCTGGGTACGTTAAATTCCCCTTTCACTGACTTGGTAGCTCATAAAGTTGCCACCCTAGATGAAGAACCACACTTCTATGGATTGATCTTCATATCGTCTGAGTCCAAAAATCTGAATACCTCTTTAAGGCATTCTATGCACTACTTAAAGCTAGTGCTCTTCACAGTTATATCATCAAGATAGGCCTTCAGGTTCTTCCTAAAATATTCCTAAAAGACCTTATTCACTGGCCTTTGGTAGGTTTCACCCTTGTTCTTCAACCCACGACATGGACACGTAATAGTATGTCCCTTTATCTATGATAAAGGATGCCATCTTCATCTTTTTCTTCCATCCTTATCTGATGATAATTTACTTTACATCTAGCAGTGATAAGTAGTTGTACCATGCCATGGAATCCACTAACTTTTCAATCATGGGTAGAGGGTATGAGTCCTTGAGGAAAGCTCTATTAAGGACAATGAAGTCAACACATATTTGGTAGTTATCGTTGGCCTTCTTCACTAGTACCATATACCCTAACCAATCAGGGTAGTGGTCTTTTCTGATGATCTGACTTGGTTAATTTTTCCACCTTCTCATCAATGACATCTTGTTTTTCCACCACAAAACATCTTTTCTTTTGCTTCACTGGCTTATATGTGGTCTATGTTGAATGCTACTTGCATAAATTCTTTGCCTAAAATATTCTCTTCTTCGGGCAGGCCTGCATTTATCCAAAGGCTTCGACTCACTTTTAATATTTTGAAGCTCTCTAGCTCATGAACTGATTCTCCTCTAGTATGATTGGTAGACCCTTGCAATTGAGCTATTTCCACCATATTCACCTCTTTTTCTTCACTACACATGGACGTAAAATTTTGTGCCATCAGGCAAAGGCACACTGATCCTACATCTTCTGATACTGACTAAAGCATCTAGATCCCAAAAGAGTGGTCTTCTTAATAGCACATTGTAAGACATTGTGAGCCTCGTGACCACTAATATTTCCATCACTGTGACTGATTTTGGTGTTTTGGCTACTATGAGTTGCAATTATAATGTTCTTGAGCTCGGATAATAGCTTTGTCCAAGGGACAAACTAGGTTTTTTAGAGGCTTTATTCTCGACTCACTAATTTCCATCTTTGCAAATGCCTCCTATGATAACAAGTTGACTGAGTTTCTCGTGTCTACAAACACACTTTGGACATTGAAATTGGCCACAATGGCCATGATTACCAGTGCTTCAGCTTTCCTAGTGGGGCTACTACTCTCTCCAATGGCACATTGCTTCGGGCCATTGAATAACACCAACTATGAGGCTTTGATGGCTCCAACAATGGATTTCTCCTTCCTCTAACTCATTTGGACTTCCTTCAGCCCCCTGTTAGGCAAGCTATTTCTCCATCTGAACCATCATTCTATGCCAAGTTTACTATCTCGACTCATTCTTTCCTCTTAACAAAGTTTTACAAGTACACTTGCTTGATCAACCGGTCTTTCTCCTCCATCAATGAATGACACTTGTATGCAGTGTGGCCATGCGTGTTGTGAAATTTGCACCATAACGGTCTATCCCTCTTATCAATGTCCGTGGTGATGGGCCTTGGTTTCTTCCATATTGGTTGGTCCTGAAAGGTGAAGAACATTGTTTCTGGCCACACTCAATGGTGTCAGCTTTAAAGGGTCAAATATCTCCCTTCAGGATATCTCTTGCTGCTTACCCTATGAACTCAACCCTGACTCTACGCCCTCGGAGGTCTCCATTTTCTGGTTCTCTTTTTGGAGGAATTATTTTCATCCATCCTCCTCTTCTTGTAGAACTTGCTTTCTCTAAATGTATCGTCTTACTTGATATAATCCTTGACGAGAGCCAAAGCTTCATCTAACATATTTGGGGATTTTTTAGCTAAGACTTTGAACTAGTATTGATGGGTTATGCACTATTTAAATTCTTAAATAGCTCTTGGCTCATCCATGTCCATCAGCTTTAGTGTTTCATTGTTAAATTGAGTTATGAAATCCCTCAATGATTCATCCAGGCCTTGCTCTACTACTCCAAAGCTCTAATGGCCATTGGGATTAGGATAATAACCAAAAATCTTCTCATGAAAAGGTTAGCCAAATCTCAAAAAGTGTCTATACTCTCTTCTCGAAGCATGTCATACCACTTGGTGGCAAGTCCCTCCAATGTGCCCCTAAAGGCTTTACATAATGCTTCTTCCCTATTGGTTTGGAGATCCACCATATGTTTGTACTTTAGCAGATGAGCTTTTGGGACTTGGCTCCTATCAAACTTTAAAATTTGCAGGGGTTTGAACTTTTCTTATATTTGAAATTCCATAATTCTCCCAGTTAATGAAGATTTGATGTTTATGGACAAGTCACATTTTTAAAGGGGTTTTGCTGCCGCATTTCCTCCACATGCTTCCTTATTTCTTCTCTTATTTCTTTGGAGTTATGTTGGCCTGAGGCCTCTTGGTCATTATCATCTTCCCTTCAGAACCTAGACCTATGTGAATGCCTCCACTTCGAGGCTCTATGATAGCGGTTTTCCCTATCTCCCCTTCTGTTGGCTTGGCCTCTCTCACTTCTACCCTCTCATCTACTCTCTCTCTACATTCATCCTTCATGTTCACCTTATTATTTCCTCATTGAGCCTCTACTTCCACCGTTCATCTCAATGACCTTAGTCTTACCCCTTCCTCTGAAGCCATAACATCTCCCACCTCTTCTCGTCAATATGGAGTACCGAAATTCAAGTGTTTATTAACTCCCACTAGAGCATTATCTCCAACAGCTGGTGGTATATTGTGTATGGGTGTGTTCTATGATAAAGTGATTATTAGGGCAAAGGTGGTGACTATGCTGCAAAGAGCACATACTAGCTAGGGTGATATAGCGGCTTAAGAGGTTTGGTTGGTTGGGAGATGAGGAGTTGGGCTGTTGGCTTTGCCCAATGAGGTTTTGGAGGATTTGGAAGGAGAAAACCAAGTCTATCATGGTGGATTATGGTGTTTGATCACTAGTAATGGCTTGGTTTGCACCTTAATCACTTTTATTTGCAAGTGGTGGTGGTTATGGAGGGTTATCATGGTGAGTTTTGTTAATGGGATTTATCCATTTTCTGTGTGGATTTTTGGTGAAAAGAAGAGAATAAAGGAAAGTCGTTGTGACTATCCTTAAGAGAAAGAAGAGAATTTTGAGATTAGGAAGCTAATCATTCCTACAGACAGCGCCAAATGATAAAACTGGTGCTTCTCAACGTTGAGCTTGGTTGCCCTTGGTTGGTTTCTTAGAAGCTTAAGGTGAAAGTAACATGCACGGAAAGCAAAGGATCAGAGGGCCGGAAGTTGTATCTAACAATAACTTTCCGACACTTAAGTCAGCAAAAGAAATACGAAGAGAGAAAGTATAGAGTGAGAAAGGGCTGCATTTAATTACCTTAAAAAATGATGGGACTCCCTATTTATAGGTTAATAAATCCTGGATTGGAAACATGTGGTAGGTAAGGATTGGCCCCCTATATCCAGTGATATGACAAGGAAAGTGATAGTTATTCCATGATTGAGCGACACGTGTCAAGCGAGGAGTTGTCGAGGTCCCACATGAAGATCAGTGAAAGGTTTGGCGTGAGACCTTCAGAGAGGATCCAAGGGGGAGCCCTTGCAAGCAGACCCCTTCTTGATGAGCCTCTGTGAGTTGGGCTTAGACTGGTTGTCTGCTAAACGGGCTTGAGTTTGACCACTTTGGATAGTGTTGCTTTATATCTATATCACTATTGAATGATGAAAAAATATTTTGATTAGAAAAAATTAAAATTTTTATGATGTTTACTTTTAAATTTATTTCAATGACTTTCAAATGAATTTAGTCATAATTTGTTTGATGTAATAATATAATGCACAATATCAAATAACTTTTACTGTAAATTTACATTTAAAATCTATTTAATTACATTACATTTCATTTCATCCAAATAAATCCTATCTTTATTTTATTATCATCATTCTCATTTTTTAAATACAAAAATTATGAATCAATTTCAATCAACAACTGCCAAAATAAAATAATAGAGATCACTATCTTTTGTTTTTTCTTTTTCCTAAAAGCTAATATATTTGTCGTAGATGCAAATAATATCAGTATATACTTTGTAATTTTTTTAAAAAGACAATGGAGCTATATAACAGAGGATAGTCCTCTCTTTTTTATACATGGTTGGGAAGACTCGGACTCAAGATTTCCCGCTCCTGGTACCTTTAGCAGGTGCAAATAATACTATTATACTTTGTATTTATAAACTTGAGTATATACATACAATTTGGAAAAAAAAAAAACAAAAGAAAGTATATACGTACAAATACGGGGAGAGAGAAGGAGAAGAAACAAACACAAAAGCTTATCCTAAATTCTCTCCTTCATCATTGCCAACTTCTACGCTCCATAATCATCCAACCCCCACGGAATCAAATGCCCATCACCACAATCATTGGTGGGCCACTCTTGTCTCTCACACACGCTTCCTCCACCCCTCCCCCTCGTGCCATTTCACTTTTTTACTTTTTCATCTTTATAAAAATAAAAGTTGTCGACAAAGCTTATTTTTCTTTATAAAATGTTTTATTTTTAATTACATTATTGAGTAATAAATATTGATGCGTGGTATGTCTTCGTAGAGTTTGAATGGTACTCTTCTAATTAGATTGAATCTACTTGCAAGACAGTAAAACGGTTAGAGATGGCCGGACGAGTGTCAAATGTAAATCTTTCGATAGTCAAGTAAGTTACTATAGAGAAATTGAGAGAAAATTCTCAGAAATAGATTGTGTGTAGTTTTTGGTGTATATGTTAAGTCTTACATGAATAAAACGCTTTGATGTGTATTTATAAGGTTGAGACTTTATAGCTGGGACACATGTCCGCTTTTGGGTAGGTTGCAAAGTACCCTTGATGGGACTGTAACATGACCGGAGGACTGATGACTGATGTAGTCAGCTCTCTAAGTCAGACGTCTGAACTCCGAAGGCCAACAGGCCAGATCTCTGAAGGTCGGGGAGTGACTAGCACACTTGCAAGGTTCGGACTAATCCTGAACCCCTAGTTAGTGTCCAACCACGCTGATGTAAGGCTGTATCAGTAATCCCCCTTAAGTGTTAGCATTCGAAAGCTTCATAGCTTAAAGAGTGCTTGAGGAGTGTTTATCGAACCTAGTGAAGAATGCCCCTTATTTGAGCAGGCAATTTTGAATTTTGAAATTCAAATGGAGGGATGTCAGGAGGCTCGTGTTATTTCAGAATTGAACAGATGTGACTCTTCACTACTCTAGATGCGACTCCCCACATGATCTGGATGAGCCCATTCCGTTCTTCTAGGTAACGACACCTTTATTGCTACCAATTCTTTCTTGCCATGTGGTGGAGTGGTTTGGCATATTTATGCTGAGTAATAAGGGGTTGAATGGTTACAGGCTGCCAGGTGTCGTCAGGTGTCATTTCGTTTTGGAAATTAATGCCTCTTAGGTGTCTATAAAAGCTTGGCTTTTCATTTTAACTTTCTGAATTTATGCTCCTTCTTTTGCGTTTCCTTTGCTTTCTTCAACTTTCTTCTCTTTTTCCCTTTCTATTTTTCTACTTTGAAATGTTTTCAAGGCTCCTCCACATAAATAAAAAGAAGCACTTCCTTGAAGTTGAGAAGTCTCAGAAGCAAAGCAAGGCTCAATATACTATTTCCTACATAAATAGCACGGTGAAGCTATATATAAAGGATATTACTCCCATGACCTTTAGTTTTTGTGCGTTCATAAAGAACGTGAACTATATGTCTAAGTATATCCATGTTAATCGCCCTTCACTGGAAGCTACGATCTTCTCAACCAACACAGCGGTGGAGTTGGCCAAGGGGGAGTGGGATTATGTTTGGTATTATGACCATATGATTAGGGGATTGCTCTTTCCTCCCTCTCCTTTCTTCTGCAGATGTTTCAACTATTTCCAAGTAAATCCTATGATGCTGATGCCCAACACCATTGAGGACCTGCACTGTTTTGAAATGGTTTGCTATGTGTTGGGAATTTCTAATCCCAGTGCATAGATGTTCCATGCTTTTTTCCACTTGTCTGTTTTCAGCGAGACCTACATCTGGTGCTTTCAGAAAAAGCCTCTGCGAACCCTCTTTGGGACGAAGGAGAACAAGGTGGATGATTGGAAAAATAAAATTTTCTTCGTAATGGTATTAAAGCCCATCAAGGAGGGTCAGGTGGGCTTCGGGTTCCCAAGTGCATACAGGGGAAGGCCCAGGGTTAAGAAGTTTGACAAGAACATGAGCCTTTTTAATGCTCAAGGCATTCAAATTCTTACCTCTTGTTGTCGTTCTTTTGACTGGAACCTTATTATAAGTTCATCATTCCTTCGCCATGTTGATGGGGCTTATGTTGCCTCGCAATGTGCGAAGGTCTTCAGGTGAGTCTTCTCAATTTGTTATTTTTCTACTCCTACTTCCTCTTATTCTTCCTTACTAACCTTGGGTCATCTGCAGAACCTCTAGCGGACAAGAAGGCTAAGGCTGTTCAGAAAGAGATCGCCAAGGTAATTATTGAGGCTTTTCCTGAGGTGAACCTCCCTCTCCTCCCTGTTGATAATAAGGCCTTCCTACCCATCCGCTGCTTTTGGACTGGACTTTTGAGGATGCGAACCCTCGAGGAAAATCAGGCTGTTGTAGCCTCAAGGAACTGGAATGTAGATGAGTTCTTATACTGGTATCTGAAGAACTTTAGGGTCATGAAGGAGGACTTGGAGTCCTCATCAAAGCACGGTCCTACTGCCCTCTCCATTGCAACTGGTGAAGAAGAAGTTGAGGAAGTGGTTGGTCCTGCTGGGGCGATGCTAAAGACATACCAATGGATGACCTTCTTGAGGAGGAGGAGGTTCTTGATGCACCTCTGGTTCGAAAGAGGGGTCCAAGTAGGATTGCCAAGCCTTTTGGAATGGCTCCTACTGCCCTTGTAAATCTAGTGCCAGTAACCAAGGGGAGGAGATTCAAGAGGCTTCGCAGGGGCCCACAGAGGAGGAGGGTGCTAGGGTTCGGATAGAGGAGGCTCCTTTTTGGCTGGGAAGATCAAGGAAACATCACTTAAACATTCTAAGTGATGTGGTGGATGGGCTTGTAAGGGACCATGCTGCCTTCTTTCAGGTGCATGTGCAAGTCATGAGCTTCTTGGATAGGCTAGTCCTCAATCAGCATTTTTTCCACAAGCTGGCTAGCCAATACTACCACCATATCCATATGGTGAAGGATGGGATCATGTTGTCTCAACAATACAAGAACTTTGCCAAGCTCCAACCTTCTGAGGCTATCCAAAATTTGGCATAGTAGAGCACTCTCACTCCTGAAGACATTTCCAAGGCTGCAGAGGTTTTTGTTAAAGTGCTGACTCGAGCTCTACATCTCAACCTCCTTCTTAGAGATTTTCAGTCCCTCAAGGTATGAAAAAAAAGGTTTGTTTCTTCCTCCTTTCCACCTTCCCCTTTTGGTCTTATTTTCTCTGTTGATGTGGCTTCGATTGTAGGGGACAAGCCAGCTAGTGAGAAGGATGGGCCAACTAGGGGGCTGAAAGAAGTGCCCATTCCACTTCTATTCTTCCTAGAGTCGAATTCATCCTTCTGAGGTAGGTGATAAAGAATCAAGGGGCTGAAGGGGCTCTAGAGTCTCTTCTCAGACTTTCATAACGTCCTAGAGTTATTCAGCGAGCCACTGATGTTCCTCGAGATGGATCAGTCCAAGGCACTTGTGGTTATTGAAGCATCATATAACCTTGGAGGTTTAGATGAAGGAGCAGGCATTCAACCAACTTTGCCTGTAATTTCTGAAGATGAAAGGGTTGCCAAAGCTGAGAGGCCAGTTGAAGTTCCTGGCGCAGATAGGGGGTGTACATAGAAGTTTGTGACGAGACTCTCCCAATCCCTTCCACCTACGGAGGGAATCTATCTAACGGGCTGTCATGTGGTTCCCTTGCTCAATGTACAGGGGATGGTTCTTTAGGTCTCCTAAGCTTGATCATCTCTCGAGATCAGGCTTCGCATGTCCTGAAGGATTTTCACCCTCTTCTTCTTATCTATAGGAGGTTGCTACTCACTTTGATGAGCTGTTAAGTGACCTAGGAGCTAGCCGAGCCTCAAATGATGCACTGGAGAAGCAAGTGTCTATGCTTCAAAAAGCTTTTGAGGAGAATGATGAGGCCTTATCTGCTGAGAAGAAGGCCTCAGAGGCTCGTGCTGCTGAGATGGAGTCCCTCTAGAAGAAGTATCAAGAGATGGAATCTACCAATGAGTTCTTGAGATAGAAAACTGAAGCTTTGAAGGTTGAAAATGCTAGGTTCGAGGAGCGCTTTCAGAAGGTAGCTAGGGAGGCTCGGAATTCGAGTGAGGTGGCTGACATCTATGTGAAGAGGTTGGAGTCCTTAGTAGATAAGCTACCACAACTTCTCAGAGAGGAGGTCCGAAAGTTTGTTGAGTCCCGTTTCTTCAAAGGATGGCATAGCGTCGAGGTGGTCCAGAAGGGCGCAGAGTGGTACAACCGAGCCTTGGCATCCATTTTTGAGAAGTTCCTAGAGGTGAAGGATCACTTCAATCTCTTAGGTTTGGAGGGAGGTGCACCAGACATCCACCTTCACGAATATCTTAATGAGATGGATACGCACGACCTTTCCTTCTTGGACCGAATACCGTCTACCTATGACAAGTCAAAGAAACCTCTCCGAGCATCCTCCTCTAGCCATTCAAGTATGGATTGTGAGGATGAAATGCCCATGAGTACCCTAATTTGGGCTTCGAACCAAGAAGCTAGCTCTTCACAAATTCCTCCTTCTTAGGGTTCTTGCTTTGTAATTGTAGCTTGTTAT
>CAOJBK015530832.1:0-12812 GCA_948294925.1 Codiaeum variegatum
GAGTAAGGTTTTACCATTTGGCTGATAGTAAGATTTTTAGAATTTCTTTTAGAAACTTTTCTCAGCAAAGGTTGCCTTATAGAAATTATGTCTGTATGCATATTTCTTGCCACTTTGAACTTTTCATATATGCATTTACACACACACACACACACACACACACACATATATATATATATATATATATATATAATAAAATTCTCATTGATGTTCCATATTATTTCTTTAGTATTGTTCGTAAAAGGTAGTCATGCCTTACAAGCAGTTTTCAAGAATTACTTGTATCAATACGCTAAGATACATGTTCCAATTTCAAGTTCATGGGTAATTTTAGCAAAACGGTATTATTGGAAAATATGAAAATTAATCTTGAAAATTTCAATCATTGAGAGGATGGATTTAGAGAATTTTTTATTAAGATAATTATTTATAGTGACAATGTAAAGAGACTTTGACTTTAGAGGTTAGAGAATTTACAATATAATGACGAATGAGGAAAACCTTATCCGACATACAATCTATTGCTAATTTCAATTGGAGGTTTGGTTTTCTAGAACTGAGCTGAAGATATTGAGACTCACAGGTCTCTATTTAAGGAATTTATATGATTTAAAAGTGAATACTAAATAATTATTTTGGAATTTCCCATAACCTTAATTAAATTTATCGAATAGGATTTATGTAGATAACTCGGTTTACTAATTTTACTCATTTATTAATAATTATTCTACAAGAAGGGTCATTTGACCTAGTGTTATTTATTTAATCATTCCAACTTTTATACTTATCCAAATTTCACCAATTTCAATTCATTTTACTCATAACTCAAGGCTCTATTATGGAATAATTTTTTCCTGAATTTTAGGTCTAGTAAAATTACAAAAATGGTCCTAAAATCCTAAATTTCTATTTTAGGTGTTATTCAATTTATGTTCAATTTACTTAAACCAATTGCATAGATTATACAAATTTTCTACCATAATCATTTTAAGAATATTTTATAAGGTCCAAAACTGATTTTTTTTCCCGAAATTTTACAGAGTGTTTAAAATGATTAAAATACCCTCAAAGGACCAAACATTTTTGGTTTGTATATAGAGTTCATCCTTCACATTCCAATCAATTTAATCACAGTCTAATGGTTATATTTTCAACAAAAGATTAATGATCAACCAAAACATATAAGTGAAAATATAAAATTTACAATATTATTGTTTAGATTTTAAGGAATTTCATATGCAAGTCAAGGAAACTGAAATTTTTACCATAAAAATTTACTACTTTTCAAGATAATGGTAGGGATTATTTATAATATAAAAACCTTGGCTCCCTTCCTCCCTTATTTTTGTGAGGCCCTCCTAAATGCCAAATGTGCTCCTCAATTTGTTTCACTAGGAGAAACCACCCTCCTTGGTTGGATTGTGCACTACTGGTAGGTATGTGCAAAATCTCACACGGAAGAACCCCCTCTGGGCCCGTTGGAGAAAAGTGTGGTGTGTGTCGAGTCAGTTCCCTCTTGATTCTATTTAAAAATACTTTTCATGGTGATTAAGAAATAATTTTGGCCCCAAAAAATGATTTGTAATTGTTAGAGTGATATGCCTTAGAGCTTAATGTTAATGTAATAATTGAATTTCAATGGTAATAACATATATAGTTTATTTAAATGATTTTCCCATTTGTTATAAATTATATATACTCCATTAGTATTTTTTATGAGAATCTATTCTCAAATAGTTTGAGAATATGAGTGACATATTCTCTTTGAAATTATACTATAAAGTATGTTTATGGTCATAGGATTATCGATTATGACATCATTATGGTCCTATAATTTTATCATGTAAGGTTTTTCAAAATGTTTCAAATACATTACATGAACTTTTGTTAAAATGGTTTTAACAAATTTAAAATAAAAAAAAATTATTTTTTCGCTTCTTCTGTGCGACTCAGTAACCCCTTCAAGTAGTATTAGAGCCACCCAATTTCTATGCAAAATCATGGTTTATGTTGTTGTATTCATTGGAAATAAAGTTGTCGAACCGTGCTGAAAAACCTTGTCATACAACCTGTCACATGGTCCCGTTTGATAAGGTGTAATGCAATCAATAAGGTCAGTAGCCTCTCACAACCTATTTTAAGGAAGGTGGTAACGTCCATAGCATTACACAACCTATCACACAACCCATGTAAAAGCCTATGTGATAAGGTTGTTAAAGGATTCTCAAGTATCAAAGAGTTTAGGATTTATTTTAGACCTTTAGCCAATGTTTCTAATGAATATAATTGGACTTCAACGATGATTTTATGTTGTTAAAAGCATGAATATCAGATATTCAAAAGTTGAAAGCATTCCAAAAGGTTTGAAGGTTCAGAACATAATCCTAATATGTAAGAGTTATATGTTTATATATTGTATTGGTATGGTATGTGTGGTTGATTATGGACTAATACAATTATGAATGGACTACGCGGGCATGTAATGTATTCTTTTTTTTTTATCTATGGAGAGATGTCATTAATTCTTAAATACTTGTTTAGGATGTAATTAAATTTATTAAGCTTTTGGGCAGTTTTTGTAATGCATTCTCACCTTGGTATGCCAAAGATACTAATGTACATATGGAAAATATGTGATACAAGTACAAGAAGAGGTTCAACCCATCAAGATGCCAAGTGGGAGCTTGAAGATCTTAGTGTAGGATCTTTAAAGGTTATAAGTTGATGAACCCCCTCAACCATTCTTTATGCCTAGGAATTGAGTCCATTAGTCCATGATCGTACCTATGCAAAGTTGTCGATTTTATGATATATATATGAGATATATAATTAATATATATGTGATATGCATACTATAAATGTAAAATGGATAATATTCAAAGTGAGACCTAAATAATAATTTCCCTAAAGAAATCTTCCAAAGAAAATATTAAGTTTAGAATTTCCATTAGTGAATGATTCTTGAATTCATTGTATAGCATGAGATATTACAAGTATAGGATACATTGTGTGTCTAGAATGGTAATGAGTACCTGAACAACGCAATGTTCAAATTCTTATACTTGTTGGTCTAATGGGATTGACATAACTAACGTAGAAGACTTAGAAAGACGATGTGTTGCTTGCTGTTGGACACATTAAAAGCCACTTAGAATGAATCTCACAAGAGTTGTAATAAACAAGAGTTGTTCACTTATAAGATATCATTCCTTAAAAAGGAAATTTATAGCTTGTGGGATTTGACAGTCTTACAAGATTTCAATTGAGCCGCTAGAGATTCATGCCAATGGAATCTTTGTTTCCTATTTGGAAGTGTAGGATATGCCAAATTAGTGGGAGTACTATTTTGATTAAAGACCAAGTCATTATGGTATTTTACATTTCACATTAAAAAGGGACTAATACAATCCTTTTATTTTCTAAAATTAATTGTGATAAAAATGAGCAAATCAAATTCAATTATGAGCACTCTATATGAAAACCGACTCATTGGACCTAATTATGTTGATTGGCTTAAATACCTAAAACTTTTCCTTACTTATGAAAAGATTGTTTATGTACTTGACCAAAGGGTTTTAGGACCTTTTCCTGAAGAGGCTACTTTTGAGGAACACACCACTTTGAGAAAGTGGAAGGATGATCATTTATAAGAAAGATGCATTGTGTTAGCTTCCATGAGCAAAGAGTTGCATAAGAAATATGAGCATATGGCTAAGTTGTATGACATTTCTGTCCACCTTAAGAACCTTTATGGTGAACAAAGTTGTACCACTAGATATGAGATATGTAAGGAATTGCTCCAAGTCAAAATGCAAGAGGGAGAGAAGGTTGGACCACATGTTCATAAGATGATCAAGCTCATTGAGAAATTATAGAATTTAGAATTGTCTATAGATATCAACCTTTAAATGAATTTGATCCTACAATCCGTACCAGACTGTTTCTCAATTTTCATTATAAATTTTCATATGAATAAAATCGAGTACACACTTGCTGAATTTCATAACAATCTTATGACTGCCCAAAATGACATAAAAGGAGGTAAGGGTAAGGATGCAATTTTTGTTTCTTCTTCTAGTGGGACTAAGAAGAAGAAAGGTAGAAAGAAGGCATCTTAACTCAAGCCTAGTGGTGGTATAAGTAAGGAGATATGACATCCACTCAAGAGGTCGTTGTTCAAGAAAAGGGAAAGTGTATCCATTGTGATGGTATTGGTCATTAAAAAAGGAATTTCTAAGGTTTTTGGGATACTTGAAGGACAAGTAAAAGAAAAAGAACAAGAAGAAGGCAAAGCCTTGTGAAGGTATGTCTCTTAGTTATTCTAATTCTAATATTGTAATTAGTTCATCAATTACTTAAATACTTGATAGTGGTGTAAGTTCTCATTATTTTGCTTCTATGTAGGTAATGACAAGCATTGCAAGATTGAATAAATATGAAGTAATCTTAAAGCTTGGAAATGGTGCAAGTGTTGCTTCCAAGGCTATTGTGTCCACTTCAACTGATCTTAAGGATCATGCTATATTATTAAAAGACATTTTATACATATGTAATGCTTATAACAACATAATTTCTATATCTAGTTTGACTAGTTTGGGTTATGAACTCATGTTTAAGAAATATGTTTGGGTAAAATGATAAATTTGGTGCTTAAACTTAGCACGATTATTCAGTTGAGTACCTAAGATGTACAATGATCTAATTAAGTGTCTGAACTCAGTAAAACAATCCATTTTAGTGCAAATTGTTGATGTGGCATGTTCTTATTGGCCATAAAAAATTCAAAATGATGACATCATAACCAAATAAACATGCCACATCATCAATTGGCACTGAAATTGTCTATTTTATTGGGTTCAGACACTCAATTGAACTATTTAAAATTCAGGCACTCAATTGAATAATCATTTCCAAGTTTAGGCACCAAATTTATTATCTTGCCTATATCTTTGTGAAATCTATTTTGGAAATAGACTTGTTGGTATGGGTTATGTACTTTATGGTCTCTGTTATTTAGATAATGGTGTTAACACCATTTATCCAAACAGAAATCATGGTCTCTTCGAATAGGTCTGTTGCATTATTTTTAGACTTGTGGGTTCCTCATTTGTTAAATTACTGACTTCTAATCAAACGTAGTGGATTCCCAAACTCCTTTACCATAATTCATTTAGATTTCATGAAATTTAGATTGCAAATGAAAATAGAAATTGTAATTGAAGAGTGCAAAGCTTTTGTATCAATTCTTTGAAAGTTAACGATTACAATGAACTGACAATTCTGAGGAAGGGTGAAAAATGTAATAAAAGTAAAAGGAAATTTTAGCTTAATGAAGTACTAAGATTTAAGCTAGAAATTCTAAAGCTAATTGATTTGATTGTTGAATGTTGTTGTTGAGTTGATATTTTGTTAAGTGTTGATGGTTGAGTATCAATTCCTCTGCCATTTTTTTTTATACCCTGTTGAACCACTTCCTCAAGTAGAATATAGAAGATCAATTATTGCTATGAGGAAGTTAATGAGCCGTAATGCTACATTGCGTAACTTTTCTTGTAAGACTCCCACTCTAGATTCTTCTGTTGTCTTGATGCTTAGTCACTAAAAAATGGGCCTTTTAATGGGTTTGGTGATTTCTTGGGCCATTGATCCAAAAAGAAATTAATTTAATTACTTTTATTTTTTCAAGCCCACAATTCTTTTTTAAGCACAAACAATGCCTCCTACATGTAATAAGCTTTGTCCAAAGCTTATAAGCATGTAAAATAAGCTTTTCAACTCAAATTTCCCAATGGTGCGACCCAAAGTGGCGTATAGCCCATATCATAAAGATCTTACAGGTTGTGGTAATAAACAGATCCTTGAAAAGTGGAAATGTAACCATCAAGCCAATCTAAATCAACAGGAACATTTAAAAGAGTGGACTTTGTGGGCTTCAAAATTTATGCCTCAGGTTCCTCAGACAAAACTTCTATAAAACCCTCCCCAAGATAAAATTTTTTAGTTCAAAATTAAAATTCAAAATCTTCTCCAAATCATAATGTAAGGCCCCATATGAGCCTGCAGGTCGCTAACAAGCCTCGGGTTTCTGGCCTCGAGGAAATTGATTGCGTGAGGTCAGATTGCAAATGGCATTGGGGTTTTTCCAGGTCTCACTTTAGGAGAACTTCATATGAATCCATTTGGTCTATGTGTAAATATGTGAGTCACCATTTAATCTTTCGAAAAAGCTAATTTTGAAGGTGATCAAGAAATCGATTAGAAAAATGATGTTTTGTCTAATTTAAAGAAAAGGTGAGCCTCGAACCAAAGGTGGATTCGAGGACTCGTGATTGATAAAAACATTTTTACAAAATTGATTTTATTTTCTAAAAATTTTTGGCTTTAAAATTTTGTATTGATTTGGCTTAAAGAGTATTTTCATGTATGCATGGCATACTTTTATGATGCATGAACAAATATAGCATACTGAAATGATGCATGGACATATATCATAGTATGAATGACAGTTATCATGGAAAGCGGTAAAAGCGATAATAAATGATAAAAGGAATAAATAAGGGTTCTTCATCTAGTCTCGAGAGTACTAAGGAAGGCACACATCTCCAAAGGAAAATTAAAAACAAAATAAAGCAAATAAACAATTACATCACAATAAACACAGCAGAGGGGATCTATTCTTCAATCTAAAAGATCTTGGAAGGGCACACATTCTCCAAAATAAATACAGAACTAAGAGAACAATAATAATTATACAATTGAGGAATAAAAAATAAAAGTAAAACAAAATAAAAATAAATAAGAAAAAAGAAAGGTAAGAAAAATAATATTTTGGAGTTGTAGCCTTAGAACGGCTTGCCGACATATCCCTTTGAATGAGAATCAAATCTCACATCATTCTCCCTTCTCGCGGAGTGTTGAGATTGTTTTGGGAAATAGTGGGTTGGTTGGTTATGTATTCATAAGCTAATTTATTTTAATTTGTAAAAAAATTAGCCAGAAAGGTCATTGATTAGTTTGGAATTAGATTAATAAAAAATGAATTCAGATTGTTATGAAATTGCCTAAGTAAGATTTTTTGGGCTTTTGAATTAGAAACATAAACATTATATCATTTGGGTAGACTACCTTTGACTTTCGGGACTTTGGGACACGCAGTTGAGTTGGTTTGATGAAGCAAAATCTAGTCTCCGTTACATTCGGAGATGTCCATTTGTGAGCTGACTGAGAGATGACTCGTTGATTATAAAATGAATGACCGATAGGAATGTAGAAAGTCTGGTCTTTCACTCTGAATTTTGGTGTTTGGTGGTGTTTTTGGCATAGAAAATAGTTCTAAAAAATATTTCGGTAAAGGTTCGGTGTGTCCAAATCCTTTTTTGAAAACCGATTTCGGGGGGTCGAATTTATAGAAAATTGAGTAAAAAAAGTGGGCTCATACACCAGGGCCTTGTCTTATGCGCCTGGGCCTAGGCCTAGCTATCCAATCCAGTATGATTTGGTTCATTTTTTGGAATTTTTGGGTCCATTTGAGGTCTTATTTTAGCATCATTTGAACCTATGGGCTTATATTGACTAACTGAATTTAATGGTGTAAAAATATGGGTTCACAACTGCCCTTCTTATCAAGTTCATTTTGTAAAAAATAGGAACGATAAGTGTAAACGCATTAAATGCGGGAGACCCATGTTAGTGCCTATAAATAGGGCTTTAGGAATTCACTTTCTTCACAACTTCTCATCTACTCAACTTCTACACTTTCTTTCTTTCAATTTTTCTCAATCAAGTATTTTCTAATTGATACCGATCGATAATACATAGGAGGAGGATTTTTCTACGCAGTTATATGCTGCTTTAGACAGCGAAACTGAGACTATTACTTTTCTCCTTAATTCGGACGACACTTTGTTTGCTTTTGTCAACAATTTACTTAAATCCACTGGGAATTTAACTGGTTTTTCCAATGATATTTTTGGTTTCCACAGTCTGTCTAGTTCGTCTACTGATAATACATTGGTTGTTTTTTATTATCTACCTAAAGATCTTTCTTTTATGGCTGTTGTTGAACCAGTGACTACTCCGAATGCCGATCTTTTATAGAATAAGCAGGAGCACTGCAGTCGGCACAACTACCTTGCGGTATTTTTTCTTCTCTCCTTTATTTTTCTGTGCACTCTGCCTTTTTTCTTGCCCACTCTATATTTTCCACTCATTTATTTTTCAAGGCTCTCTCTTTTTTCGCTCTTTTATTTTTTGAGGCATTCTCTTTTTTCGCTCTTTCATTTTTTGAGACACTCTCTTTTTTCACTTTTTTATTCTTTTTCAAAGCATGCATAAAATAGAAATAAAAATAAATAAATAGAAAAATGATAGGATTTTACATGTGGGATGTTGTCCATAACCAACAAGGTGCTCGGTCCAAAATGTCTGATGTGTTGAGTTTTTTGAGCCGCTCCCCAATTGTGGCTACTCATATTGCATTGGCTCATTTGTATGGTTGGATGAGCTTTGATATTAACCATACTCGAATAGGAATCTTATTTTAGGTTTGGCTGAGAGGTGGTGGCGGACCACCAATACACTACATTTGCCTATGGACGAGATGACCTTGACCCCTAGTGAGTGGTCTTGCCTGACTAGTATGTGGTCTAGGTCTAAGTATATTATTTTTTATCCTAAGGTGCGACCTCCCCATGCTCTGCATAATATTCTTTGGGTCGTGCCTCCTTACAACTCAAAATGGATGGTTCCTAGGTCATAGATGCTCAGGTTAATGGACAGTATGGATCCAATGTCTTATTCTATTGATTAGTGTACCAGAGTATGCCTCTTGATAATCCTTTCCACCATTTTTATGTATAATGAGAAAGGGCATGTTGACTAAAAAGTGCTAGCTTCTCTGCTTGACCTAAACTTTCTTGACCACTAAGACTGGGCTGGTGCCTCTTTGGCTACAACATATAGAGGGATAGACATGCTATCTAAGATTGATGGGACATGCATTCTTGCGATGATGATAATCTGAGAGGTCAGTATTTCCCTTTCATCTGTCTTGAAATTCAATTTTGTCATTTGGTTGACTTTGCCTTTTTTGGAGGTTTCGATTTTTTTCTCATATTTCAGCCCTTGCCCCAAGGATTATTGCTAGAGATGCTATTCTGCTCTCGATGGGGAGAATATGGTTCTAGGAATCTTGGGTAGCTCCTCAGACTGATTTCTCTTTTTCTGAGTATCGAGTCATTTTTCTCACGGTTACCAAGGTATGCTCTGAATAGCTTCACCTTTTATTTGCTAATAGGTTCTGATTTCTAATTTCAATTTTCAGGTTGTCTACTCCCCTTTTTATTACATTTCTTTGAACGGTGTCGATCCTTTTGCCTTGGGTATTACTTTCACCGATAGATGAATTGTCGTGGATTCTTCTAAGACTATGGAGTTCTATCTTGGCGAGAGGGTCATGGCCTAGATGATTTCAGAGCTAGTTGTACTAGTTGATCCTCCTTTCATTAAGAGAGGCTGATGAGTCACGTCTTCCTTAACTTTTGGAGGGTCGGGAGGCTCAGGCAAGAGCTGATTATTTAGGATGGCTCTTACCTAGTATTTCTTACTGCTCGTCTGATGAGAGGGAGGCATCTATTGCTGCTGTTGCTCTAAGGTGTAGGCTTCGTTATTAGACTTAATTCCCTTCTATCTAAGCTATGCCCAGTTCTCATTCTGTTTCTTCAGGGATGGGTGCTTCTACATTAGCCATGCCCGCCAGTTTGAACCAGTTTCAAAGATCTTTTCCTAGCTTTATTGATCATGTCTCCTATGTGGATGCAGACGGCATGTTGAGGTGTCATCATATAGGCTATCAATACATTTCTAGCATAGTGCATGTTGACCCGAACCTTTTACCTCCGATGGTAAGTTTGTGATTTTGCTTGGTGATTTTTCTGCATGTTTTGATATTTTGACATCTATTCTTTTGTAGGCTCCTACTCTATTATACATTGAAGTTCATGATATTCACCATCATACATTGTTTACTTTGAGAATGACTCTATCAGCTTTGACTATGTCTGAGAGCCGGAGAGAGCCATGAGTGGTTTGGAGACAAGGTCCCTAGGACGACAATGTTAGAGAAGCTGGTGATGATGATGAGGAGTCGTCAAGAGAGGATGATGAATGAGATTTTTTGACTTAGTGTGACCCCATTATGGGTCTTTTGTAAAAAATTATTTATTTTCTTTGCATTTTGGACCTTTGTTATGAAAATTCTGAACAATTTACATTTTATTTATGATTTTATGCTTTAGAAAATAATTTTGTTGAGAGTATGGAAATTCATTTTTTTATTCAGAAAACCACATAAAATTTATTTTTCACATAAAACTCAGTTTCTTTCTATTATTCCCGCAATATGGACCCACACTTCATTAACATGATGCATGTATGTTGCCAAAATTTGAGCCAAGTGAGCAGAATCAATCTCAGGAAGTATGGGATGAGTGCTTTGCCGACGCTTAGAGGTGACAAAATCCATTGGAGTTTTTTGAATGCATATATAAGATTTTGGGATCTGGTAGATCACGTTTTCATATTTGGGGTTGGCATTGATGAAATGTGTCTGACTTTTGAGGAACTTTCGTATATGCTTGGTACAAACCCCGAGGTTCATCTGGCTGTTTAAGTGAAAAAGGTGGGTTGCTTTAACTCTTTTAGAGGGCTTTTGGATTTGAGCATAGAGGCTATTTTCTGGTATGGTGAAGGAAGATTTTTTAGACTTGCCTACTTTGGTCGATATGTTCTTAGATAATTCAAATGATCCTGTTTGGTCAGTTAGGAGGCTAAAGGCCTATGTATTTGGTTTGGCAATGGAGTATATTTTTGTGAGTCTAGTTGTATGGGTTAATGCAAGGGTGGCTGAATTGATACCCCAGATTGGTGAAGGGAAGTCGATTGCAGCTATGATTTTTCCTGAGACACTACTTGGCCCTGATCATCATTTTAGCTCGAGAAAGGCTTGGACTGTTAGTCCGATTTTGCTCCTGGTATTTAGACCATTTCCATTATTTGTCTGTTTTAGCATATGTGAAGCCGTTTTGAATTTCATGTTTCCTTTCAGATTTGGTTGAGAGACCATCTCAAAATCATCCTTAGACTTGAGAAAAAAGACAACTCCGCATCTTAGTATCGTACCTAGAGGATTGTTATCCATTTTCTTATTGAGAAGGATTGGATTATCTAGTTGATGGAGCTGAGTCCCTTTGATTTGCTTTAGAGACCCGATTGGTATACGATCAAACAATTCATGCCAAGGAGCTAAAAATTAAAGCAGTATATATGTTTGGTTTCAAGGAGGTGACTTGGTATCAGGCTACCTGAGTTCTTCGTCAGATGGGAACTGATCAAGATGAAGGAAAGTCATGGACTCACATAGCAGAAGCAGAAAATCGTGAATCGGAAAGATTCAGTTTTTGGTTTTTAAAACTTTTGAAAACATATGTATTTATTAAAATTCTTTTAACAAATGTGGATTAGACAATTTTTAAATTCTTTGAAACATTGCCCTAACCTAGGATTTGAGTACTTAAAAATTTTTTCAAAACTCTTTTAACAAAAGATTTAGAAATTTCCAAACTCTTTGAAAATTAGTTCTATGTTAAAACACTTTTAAAATAGAGGCTTTATTCATTTATCAAACTCTTTGACAAATGTCAAAACCTAGGTTTGGACCTATAACTTCAACAAAGGATATAATTACCAATTTATTTCGAAAATACAAATTAAACAAAGAAAGGTTAGAAGAATAAATACCTCTCACCCTCCTTCATTAAGCTCCCTAAATGTGAAGCATGTAGCATGAGACACACCTAGCTTTTTCCAAAAGCTTGATCTCATCTTCTATTCAAGATGTTTGAACCTTTTCTCCTTTGGGTGCCCAAATTTTGGTTTTTACTTCTCTGCTTAAGAACTTGGGACTAGTGGATTGGCTTTGGACTTAAAAGCTCCTCCACACTCCTTTCTCAAAGGAAATAGAAGAAGAGTTTGTGCTTGAAGAACTCTTCTTCAAAATAAACTCAATTCTCTCTACTTGTGTGATGCTTAGGAACTTTCTCTCTCTAACCCATGCGTTTCTCTCTCTAACTCTTAGGAGAAAAATCAAAGGTAGAATATTATGAATAATTTCTCAATCAACTTTCCTTAGGAAAGATGAAGACCTACTAGTCTTTATACCTATAGTCTCTACATCACTTTTCCTTAAAATGAGGAGGAGAATAAGAACCTTGTCTTATTGACTTATTGGGTATTTGACTTGTCAATTAATCAACTAGATTATGACTATAGTTAGTAAAAATACTTATAATCCTTAATTAACCACATCTAATATGGATTAAGCTAACATCTCATGTCAACCTTAATTATTTTATTTGCTTCCCTAAAACCATTTCAATTAATCATGTTAATTTGTAACTCAGACAACTTATGACTTAATTGAAATTTTCCCTTTGTGAATTAAACTTTAAGAGATGCTAGGGTCTTTGTAAATTTAATTACAAATTTAATTCAATTATCATTAATAATTAATTAAACTTTTTAATTAATCATTAATATAATTCAAGCTATGGGAATTGCTATATGGTCTGTGACTTACTAGGTTCATGTTCTAATTGGCAATAGGATAAAGAAAACTATTTTCTTACTCCAAGTGTATAAACCCTTTATCACACTTCACCCTAGAAGTCATGAGTGAAGCCAAGCATTGCATATCATGACTACCTAACTAGAAATGAATGTTGGTGATCATATCCATGACATTGCATGGACCTCTC
>CAOJBK015531373.1:0-12546 GCA_948294925.1 Codiaeum variegatum
GACAGCTCTATCAATCAAGAATTTTCAGAAGCAGAACTGGCATTAAAGCTGTATAAGAATCCTCATTGCCAATACTTAACAAAACCAATGTTCATTTGAAAAAAAACAACATAGATATAGTTACAATAATTTGTGTATTTACCTATAAATTGGCTCATATCAAGAAATTCAACCATATTTTAACTTCTGCTTCATTGATTACTCTCAGAAGCGCGGATAAATATTTAATCATCGCCAATTAATCATTAAAATCAACATAATCATCTTCCAAATCATCATACTAAACAAAAAGGAAACAACTTTTTGAACAAACAAATCAAGTACATTAAACCCACAACCCAATTGCAATCAAACAAAAATCAACATTACTATTATACTCAAAGTAAACAAAAAAAGGAAACAATTTGATGAACAAACAAATCAAACACAAAAATCTAAACAATATAGCGGATGTCTTTAGAGGCAAAACTATTGAAAGAAACATGCCCCCACGTGAACACCGCAAAAACTATTTGCCTCCATGACTAGCCTTATTTCCAAGTTAACTTACACAGAAAACAAGCTAAAGGTGTGGAGAGGCAAAACTCTAATCAAAGACAATAGCTTTAATTGAAAAAGACAAGATTTAGCCGTTGTTTTGACACAGATCAGCCGTGAAACAGAACAAAGACTAAACTGCAACACTAAACGGCAGCACTTTAGCACGTGCAATGGGGCTTTCATCGTCACTAAATATGTTCAGAGAAGCCCGGGGTGCAGCGTGCATAAGCTATAGTAAAACGAAGCATAGAGAGGCAAATAAGAAAATTTCAGAAACGCTTACCGAAGACATTGTTGAAAGACTGCTGCTTTCATTGTGAAGCCAGCGAATGAAGAAGAGAACTCTTATTTTGTTTATATAGAGAGAAGTTCAAGCACTAAACCTAAAACCCTAGTTTCTGATTTGGGGATGGCTATTGGGTTGGGTTTATTTTACAAAATTAATTGGGCCAATGGACAGTCCGATGAACCTAAAACCCGACCCATTTCAACAAAAACACTGCGCCAGCACTTTGAACAGATAATGGCAAATACTCAGTGATATCACAGCAATGACGATGCACATAGCCACTCTCTCTTCTCTCACTTTCAAAAGCTCTTCGCTTTCTGCTCTCTACCTTCGAACCCCTAACCAGACCATTTCATTTCGTTCTTCACCGGTTAAAATACAACCTTTTAAACCCAAACCAAACCAGAAAAGGTTGGGGCTTTTTGACACTAGAAAGTTAGGGTTTAGCTTGAATGCAGCAAATAACGGAGGAGGAGAGAGCAAGAGCAGTGTTGATTATGGTGATGATGAAAGGATGGCTCGTGGAGAGAGTACTATGCCTGAAAGGTTCAGGTATTTGACCAAAGAAGCACCTGATCCTCCTGTTAGATGGCCATGGTTTGTGGGTAGGTTTTGATTAACCATTTACAGATAAATTTTGCTACTTTGAGCAATTTTGAGTTATAAATTGTTGATATTGTGTGTTTTTATGGTTGGTGAAGCTTGAAAGGTAAAATTGATTGATTGAAGAACTCATTTGATTGCTAAACCCAGGCCTTTTGTTAGATTCAGTATAATTTTTACTTGAATACACACTCGAGATATGGCATAGATCATTGAACTTCTGTACTTTTTTCTGCTGTAGTTGCATTTGCTTATGTAAGCAGAATACAATTTTGGGAACAAATAATTGTCCATTTTAGTTCATCAATAATGGACATGAACACCATTTGTGAAAATGTTAGTTCATATTTCAATGAAACACCTAATATCTATATCATCATTTTTTAAAAATAATTCAATCACTAAATTATCACTTTAAGATGGCTGCCTATCCTTGTTATTGCATACAGAGAGGGTACATTCGGTAAGCCATAATGGAATATAATGCAATGTCTACAAATAAATTCCTAGTGCAAATTTACTTAAGTACTGCATTTGATTGCATTATATAAAAAATTCCATTACGGGTTGCTTGTCTGAAATTCTTGGCAATAGTGAAAATACATATTGAGGGGAGAATAGGACATTTTTGCTGTTCCAGTTCGGAAATCCTTGTACTGAACTAAGACTTATAATGCTACTGTTCATTATTGATAATAATGCACTGTTAAATTATTTGGGAGCTGACATCCTCAGTTGTTTAATTTCATTGCGGGAAAAAGTATATGCTGACAAAGGAAACTCGAGAGGTGAATTGTTGTATGTATTAATATCTGTTGCTTGAAGTTGGAGATGGGAACCATCTTTATAATTTGGAGTGTCGCACTTTCTGTTTATGGAGTGCAGTGGAATATAAGGGAATGAACTTTTTTATTTACTTCATTACATTTCATTCCATTACATGCCACTAAAGTTTTGAGATAATTATACCAACAACAGTAGAATGTTATCAATTAATTTCTTTTCATTTTGCAATTGACATGCAGCACTAGGTTTCCTTCTCTATGCATGGAGGGCGGTCTTATTCGAACTAGCTAACTGGAAAAAGGCTGTACTGGCAATTGTTAGTTTTATTGGATATCTGTTGAAACTTTTGTTGGCTGTTATCTTCCAGTTCATTGGGGATCCGATCACTTCATTGATCGGATGCGTAGAGACTCTACTCTACACAATTCGTGCCTACTATTCCGGGATAGTAGCTTATACTCCTGTTCGAGAATTGACTACAATTATTGTGCTTGCATCAGCCGTACTTGCTGTTGCTGAAGCTGCTGTTCCAAACTCCATAACCAGCCAACCATATCTCCTCACAATATCTGGCCTAATTGGCTATGCAGCAGTGAAGAACTATATCTCCGAGCCATTCTTCTGGACGCTTTTATTGGGCATCTATGGTTTCTCACAAATAGTTAAAAAAAGAGATCATGTTACATCTGCATTACCAGCAGCTGCTGTACTGGCTGCTGTTGGAGAACCCTGGGTTCGAGTTTTGACAATGGTTTTGTTCCTGGTTCTAGCCATTTTTCACCATTCAAGGAAGCTTTCTGAAGGAAAGGAAGAACCTGAGATTGTTGCAGCTGGTCAGAGAGTTCCTGTGCCATTACTATGTGCAGCCTTAGCCATTGGCATTCGACTCGCTGCTAAGTGGGCTGGTTACCGGCATCTGACGTGGATGATAGTATAAGGGTAAAGAATTGTATGAAAATAATGGTAGGAAATCTGAGTTGGCTTACAATGCAATGTCACTGCAGCAAGAACATTGTGATCTGAATTTTTGGTTGGTGCCTTTTTTGGTAGATTATTCTATTATTTAGATGTGATACTTATGCTTCAAATAATTGTACAATTGCAAGAATAGGTAAGGAAGTGTTGTACCTTCATGTAGTGGTTAATTAGGATGGAGACTTCATGATATTTGATTTTATAAACTACTTATTATTTATTAAATTGAACCTTAAAAGACATGAAAATTATCCCAAGTGATATCAAGTGCTTGCTTTTATTATTGTTTAATTTTTTTGAAAAGTTATTTTCAAATCTTAAAGACTCCTTTCTGAAGAATTTCTCCACAAAATTACTTCTTTTAGAAAGTTTTTACTCTTTTTTTTTACATTGGAGAGTTCAATGCGTCATGGATTACACAATATGAGTAATCATCCCATAATACGCGTCATATAATTAAAATCCCACCTAGTGGTGAAGATGAGATTTGAACCGAGATCTCTCACTCACAAAAGTAGTATTTTTGCAATTTGAGCTAGCTAAACACTTTCTAATAGTTCAATTTTTATTCCTTCAAATAATTCTTTTTTTTTTTATAATTAATAGCAAATTATGTTGGAAAGTTCCATGAAAGTGAAAGGCCAAGATTTGTCTGTTACTGACAGGAAAGATCAGGACCACCTACTCAACATCAGAGAAAAAACCACTTACATAAATAAAATACCCAAATTCTCAAAAAATAAATTACTACAAAAATATAAACCACTAGAAAAGAAAAGAAAAATATATATATAGTTCCGTTGTTACATAATCATAAAACCAAATTCAACATCTCTCTCTCTCTGCTCTGAGATTCCATATCCATTATAACTGTTATATTGTAGAAATAACCCACGTTGCTTCACTCCTTACTGCCTACGTTTAACATTCAAATTCAAATCACTTCAATAAACTCCAAAACCCAATAAAACAGCTGATAACAATCCCAGATCAACAAAAACCCTAATTTTAATGTAACAGCTGAGTCCACCCAGTTTGATCTGACTATTTTGGCGTTTGCTTTCTGTAAAGTTTCAATCTTTTTGACTAAACTAAATAGAAAGCTGTAATCTTGACGAAACTGGATTGGAGAATGAGGAGGAGACCCATGGATTTTCGACGCCCAGTTAGGAGGCGGCTGTCCAATGTGGTTTGGTGGACAGCATGTGGTATAGTTGTGGTGCTTTTCATTATTATTTTTAGTAAAGAAAGTCAGATTGAATCCAAACGCACCCATCACAAGGTAAAGTTTTAATCTTTTTATCCTTTTTTCATGTCAAATTTGATGAAATTTGAGTTTGAGCTCTGGAATTTTTTGTTATTTAGGATTTTGAGGTAAAATTAGCACTTAATTGGGTTTTTGTGAATAGGAATTGGTATTTTCTAGAATTATTGCTTGTCATTGTAATGTTTACAATGGAATTTTGTTTGATCTGGGATCTTGCTTGAGCTAGGTGGAGGTACTAAAGAATCTGCAAATGGATCTGTTTCTCTGAATATGCATACTATAGACCTACTTACTATAGCAATGAAGAGTCTTACTTTTAATTAATTAATGATGTTAAATATCATTTAAATGTGAGAGTTGTAGCTCAGTTGTAGTGCATATCTTATTCTAGTCATTGTTAAGTTCCACTTGGCATTTATGATTCTGGTTTTGAACTTGTTTTAGAAGTTCGATTCATGGTTTAGATTTGAGCAAGTAAATGTTTCACTTGTTAAGGTTAGCATATATATCTTACTTGCTTTAAAATAGGGCATCTAATTAGAGACGGTTAAGTTCTGAGAATTTAATGTAAAAATCTCTGATTTAGCAATATGTTTTTAGAATCTTATTATGATAATCTAGGAGTGCGCAGAAAAGTTTTGGGAATATGATTGGATTATCTTGGTGAGCAATCATGGCCACAAGATATAAATCTCTCAAGGTGCATTGAAGATATAAAATGTCACAACACATTGAAGTAATAGAGCTAGAAATATTAACCCACTAGGGCTTGTTTCGATACTTTCTATTTCGAAGTCATGTTTGGCTGGATATGAATAAGAAGCTTAAAAAGTGCAACAGAGGTTGTACAGATATATGCCATTAATGTTTGAAGAGGACAGGTCTTGTCATATCAAGCTCAAAGAGCATCTGCAGTAGTGGAAATTTCTAAAGCAAATTGGCGAAAGAAAGTCTTTGGGATAGCCTGATTTTGTCTAGGGCAGATTAGGTCCATAGGATGGAAGAGAATGATAGAATGATCACCGCGACAAGGGTAAAGAAAATAGATGCTTGAAAAATTTAATGACTTAGTAAATCATCAGTGAAAGGTTCCTCATTTTATTTCTGCATACAAGCGTCCCATGTTAAACTTTAATTTATTGCAAACAAGAGGAACTTGGGTGGCAAAATAGGTATCTTGCTTTAACACTGTTAAGAGAAAAATGTACCTTATTTCTCATCCAAAGCAGGATAGTATGCCATTATGATGTTAAAAGAGCTAATTTTTTCTTACATTTGATTATCTTCATATGGACCTTGTCATTATTTTTGTTATTTATACACGTAATTATTTGTGTATTGGTGTTAAAAAATCACTGGTATCCTGAATTTTATATTTCCAGTTGAAATGTCCATGTATTACTGACATGGTTCATGTGATCATTTTTAATATCGGCTTGATCCCTCAACAGTACACTAGTCATGTAGTTGAACTTCTGTCCTATTTGTCATTGTGATGATAATGCAAATACCAATTGTTTCCTTTTGTTTTCTTCTTTTACTTGATCCCTTTGCAAGACTAAAATGTTTGTGCTTCTTTTCCTGTTCAGCCAAAATTTTACAATCTTGATAGAATTATGGAAGGACTAAACATTACCGACGAGATGCTGAATGCTAACTCAATCACCAGGCAACTTAGTGACCAAATTTCTCTTGCAAAAGCTTTTGTTGTGATTGCAAAAGAAAGCAACAATCTACAGTTTGCCTGGGAATTGAGTGCCCAGATCCAGAATTCACAGGCCCTTCTTTCTAATGCTGCAACTAGACGAGCTCCATTAACAATCAGAGAATCAGGGACTGCAATCCGTGATATGGCGCTTTTGCTCTACCAAGCCCAACAGCTCCATTATGATAGTTCAACTATGATAATGAGACTGAAAGCCAAAATCCAAACTCTTGAAGAGCATATGAGTTCTGTGACCGAGAAAAGTTCGAAGTATGGACAAATAGCTGCTGAAGAAGTTCCAAAAGGTCTATACTGCCTTGGTATTCGACTAACTACTGAATGGTTTGGAAATTTAAACTTGCAGAGGAAAACCAAGGAAAGAACACACATGGAATCAAAACTTCGAGATAACAGTCTCTACCATTTCTGTCTTCTCTGACAACATCATCGCAACATCAGTTGTGGTCAATTCAACTGAATTGAATTCCAAGAACCCGAACATGGTTGTTTTTCATATTGTAACTGATGAAATAAATTATGCAGCAATGAGGGCCTGGTTTGGTATGAACAATTTCAGAGGAGTGACAGTTGAGGTTCAAAAGTTTGAAGACTTCAAATGGTTGAATGCTTCCTATGTTCCTGTTCTTAAGCAGCTTCAAGACTCCAAAACTCAAAACTATTACTTTTCAGGCCATACTGATGATGGTAGGACTCCAATCAAGTTCCGAAATCCAAAATATCTGTCAATGCTAAATCACCTCAGATTTTATATTCCTGAAGTTTTCCCTGCACTTAAGAAAGTGGTATTTCTTGACGATGATGTTGTGGTTCAGAAGGATCTATCTGGTTTATTTTCAATTGATTTGAATGGCAATGTCAACGGAGCAGTGGAGACGTGCATGGAGACATTTCATCGGTACCATAAGTATCTGAACTATTCTCACCCTCTAATATCGGAACATTTTGATCCTGATGCTTGTGGTTGGGCATTCGGGATGAATGTTTTTGATTTGGTGGAGTGGAGGGAAAGAAATGTAACCAACATCTACCATTACTGGCAGGAAAAGAATGTAGACCGGACACTTTGGAAACTTGGGACTCTACCACCTGGTCTTTTAACTTTCTATGGATTGACTGAGCCATTAGATCCCTCATGGCACATTTTGGGATTAGGGTACACCAACATTGATCCTCACTTGATAGAGAAAGGAGCAGTGTTACACTACAATGGAAACGCAAAGCCATGGTTGAAGATCGGAATGGAAAAGTACAAGCCTCTTTGGGAAAAGTATGTCGATTACTCTCACCCTTTATTACAACAGTGCAATTTCCATTGATTTCAGATTAGGGGAAGCTTCCAATTCCTTGGTTGCATGAGAATATCTAAAATTTTTGTAATCCTAGTATGCTTGGACAATTTTTACTAGATCAAGCATGGTTGATGGTTGTAAAAGCGCCTGTTGTAGCGTAGAATGCTTCATCTCACATCAATTATCGAGGTTCATCTATCAACCAAAAATTATTTAGTCTATATTTATGTAGACTGAGATGTAAACACTACTTATCCACTGCAGTTTTACTAGCTCTTCTCTCCATTTCAACATTGTTTTAAGGTTTTAATCCTTGTGTTCAGTTTTTAAGAATGTGCTTAGCTTCTATCAGATTTTATTCCAGACACATGGACATATGTAGATGTTGCATGATTGTCTTGACTTAATAATGTCAATGCTGTTGTTGTTTAGAGTATGTTTGATGGAAAAAACTTGCCTATATACCGGTTATATGAGCTAGTCTCGTACATTAATAAAATTTTAAAATTTTATGATTAATTTACACTTTTTTTTTTTGCCAAGTGAAAAGATATCGATACTCTCATTATTCAAAATATCGTTTCCTCATGATGATGCATTTTGATTATTACAGTGTCATGGAATCAACCTGACTGAGATTGACTACAATCTAAAGGCTCAGCTCAGTTCTTTCAGCCAAATGTCTAGATTGTAAACTGTGTATTCCATTTCTTTCCTCTGATTATAGGAGATTCAACAGAAGAATGTTTTAGCCACGTGGCAGAAGCCCATGTAAGCCACTTGTAAATATTGTCAAATGCCGGCAAAGCACAATAATTGAAGTTAGATAGAAGTCTCCTACTTCCCACAGGCGTCTCAGAAAATCCAACAGAACTAAATCTAACTTCCAATACTACCCTTTGCCTTTGTATTAAAAAACAAACTTGAATCCAAATGAATCAATCCAACACTAACTCAAGAGGACACTTGAGTAATTTCAAGCTATACATAATCCGCCGGCCACAAGCATATCTATTTTGCCTCCACTTTCCGAGTGTTTGTTTTTCCTCAAATCATTTTCAAAACAAACAAAGATTATCTCAAATCTCCATTGTAACAAACCTTCTCTTTCTCTCCCCCTCTGTGAAGAAACCATGAGAAGTGACAAAGACCCTTTACTCTCAGATCAATCTCTGAAGCCAAGAAAACCAAAACTCCGTGGAGTAAGCTCTAGATTTCTTTCACCAACCTCAAATTCACAAGACAATGGAGTCTCATCTCCAACTCCAAGTCAAGGATCATCACCACTTGCTAATAACAGGAAGCATAAGAGCATTGAAGACTCAGCTGGACTTAGTAAAGGCCTTTGGCCTTCATCATCCCCTTCACATTCTTTATCAAACAGTAGAAATCTAAGCTCTCTTGCTGATCATCTTGGCAATGAAAGACTTAGAGATTTACTTGAAAAGAAAAAAGATGAAAACTTTGTTAAAAGTAGTAGTAGAAATGTGAGTTCTTTAAGTAGGCAAAGAAGTTGTTCTGAGTATAGTAGATTTGAAAATGAAAAGGAGAAAGAAAATCATAGACCAGTTGGAGGGTCTTTGAGATATACTGGAAAATTTCATTTTCCAGGAAAATCTTCTTCATCATCATCATCAGCCTCATCGTCGTCATATAATGCTGACATTTTGCCAGGAAGATTATCAGTTGATGAAAATGCACTATATAGAAACTCTAGAAAATCAAATTCTTTTACTGATAATGTTGATGCAGAATCTGAGTGCAGTGAAAAAAATAATGCTTCTTTTCCAGCTTCAGGGAAAAATTCAAAAAAATCAGGTATAGAGGTTTCTTCAAAATATTTACAGGATATTTACACAAGGTCTAGAAGAAGCACATCAGATTCTAACATTCAACATCCTTTATCGCTTGATGCTTCTCCGAAAATGAAGAAATTTACAATAAAAAATGCAATCAAAAGGGCTAATTCTCTTGCTGGCTATGGGAGTTCCACTTCACAATGGGCGTTGTCGCCAGGGCGATCAGGATCACCACCAATGTCTGTAGAAAGCAAGGAAAGAGTAATGTCCTTTTCGAGTTTGAAACCACCGTCAAGTCCTTCTAGGCCTAAAGGGGTGGAGAAATTGCTGAATTTGGGGTTGGAATTATTGAAGGGTAAAAAATCTTTTTCATCTAGTTCACCAATAGTGGTATCTGGGAATGTGGAGAACATTCATCGGCTAAGACTGCTTCATAATCGGCTGATGCAATGGCAATATGCAAATGCAAAAGCTGATGCTGTTAATGGGAACATAACTAATGAAGTTAAGGTATGTGTGATTAGCTTTTTCTAATTCAGATGTTTTGGTTCATTAGAGAAGTTAGAGTCTGGTATAACTCTAACTTGCTTTGATGTTTCTTCGCAGAACAATCTGTTATACGCGTGGATTGCTCTTACGAATTTACAACACTCGGTGCTGCTTAAAAAATTACAGTTTCAGAAGGAAAAGTTTCAGATGAAGCTGGAATTTCTGATAAACTCTCAAGTTAATACACATCTAATTGATATGACTAATCCTTAAGCTAAAATTATTTTCATCATTATATGACTGTAACTGGTGCAGATTAAACAACTGGAAGCTTGGGGAGATATGGAAAGGAAGCACTTATCTGCAGTTTTGAATACAAAAGAGTGTCTGCATTCGGTTGTTTGCCGAGTACCCTTTGTTGAAGGTGCAAAGGTAAGTGCAGAAAAAGATATGAACAAAGGAATAAAATGAATAGCAGCCAGACACTCTTTTTTACCATGCACCAAGTAATTTACTAACAGAACTAAAACTACAGGTGGATTCACAAATGACTTCAATTTCGCTTCAACACGCATCCGATCTCACAGTTTCTATCAAGTCAGCAGTACATACATTTTCCCTTTCAGTAAGTGCAGTGATCAAAGTAATAACTACCGAAGTGTGATACTTTAGTTATTTGACTAACCTAAACTTGAGAATGTTTCATCCTCAGACTGAGAAGAGTGCTGCATTAATTTCACAACTAGCAGAAGTTGTTTCACAAGAAAAGTTACTATTAGATGAGTGCTTAGAACTTTTACAGACAATATCCATGTTAGAGGTAAAAATTTCACTCTTTTGTCCATTTGCCATATAAAATAACTATATTAGAAATCTCAGAAATCATTGTTTTACTTGTAATCGTTTGACAGATTCAAGAGAGGAGTTTAAAGTGCTATATAATCCAGTTAAATTCACGGCAGCAGCAGCAAGAAATTCCTTTACAAGTAGGCAGTCTTAGTTGTGGGGAAGATTTAACTTATTAAAGGGAGAGTTATGATCAATGAAAAAAATTTTGTGCTCACATTTTTTTAATGAATTAGTTACATTTTCAATTGTCGGTTTATGTTCCTTTTGCCCCGATATATGTTGGAGGCATTTTGCAATCACTATAGTTAAGAACTAGCTGATTCAAACCCTCAGATAATCATTATCTGCAGTTCAAAGAGAGAGAGAAACCATCGATTTGTAATTTCAAACACAATTGATGTTGCTTCTCTGTCATATTCAAATGAGCAAGTTATCAATGACTGTTTTAGATTCAATTACTATTTCAAACACAATGAATTTTCATGAACTTCTCTGTAACAGAAGACATATTCTTAGATTACTTACCCAGTGAAACTGTGGTAGATTCTTCTAATCATAGTTTGTAGACGCCATTCCATTGAACTGTTTGGTACTCTACTGTAATATTCGGAATGTGAGCAATCTTAGGCCAATCTTCGCCCATGTTATCTCTGCATTTTGCTTGCAATCTAGGACATTGATAGATGAGCAAGTGTTGTAGTGTAGTGAGGTTGTGCATCCACTCTGGTAAAGATGTAAAGTGAGGACAATCTCTGATTTTTAGAGTATGCAAAGCAGGAAGATGTTGAAGCCCCTTTGGAAGAGAGGTGAGCGACCGAATGTTTGTAAGTGAAACAGAATGAAGACTTCTAAGCCCTTTCCATGACATTCCATCATCATTGAACTGGCTTGTTATTTGTCGGCAATGCCAAATCTCTAGATCTTCAAGATGAGAGAGCATTTTCAGCAACTCCCTTTCCATCAATTCTAGATCCTCTATGTGCCAAATTGTTAGAATTTTCAAATGGGAAAATGAAGCGGAAGAGCTTGCACTTGTCAACTTCAATATATGCTCCAAAGACTTCATATTGACCCGTGCCACCGATAATTCTTCCAGTGATGGAAGAGCTGGCATTGAAGTTAGGTTGGGGCAGTAACCGAAGTCCAGATAAGAAAGACAAAAAAAGCATGGCAGCTCTGCTGTTGATGAAGCTCCCATGTCTACCTGGCTGCATCTCTGCCATCCTGTTAGATTTGGACAGTTTACGAGCCTGAGTTTCTTTAGGGAAGGGAAGAACACATCACCACAATTTAGGTCAATATCTATATACTCCAGAGCAGTTAATCCACAAATTTGCAGACATTCAAGATAAGGGAGTTGATCGAATGCTGGAAGATGATTGATGTTTTCGCAACCATTAAAGTTCAAAGTTACCAAATTTGTGAGGAAAGAAAGCCAGATTGGATACTTCACTCCTCTATAAGCAGACAAGTATAGCTCTTTCAGATTATGATGTGGCTCCAGTGCTTCCAATAGCATTTCATCATTTTTTACCTTATTTTCGCGATTATCTTCATCATACACTTCGTAATATGACTTCCACTCCAATTTCAAGCATTGAAGATGTTGTTTGTCTTTCAAACTGACTGTCTTAAATTCAAATGTAGAATGTCTCACTGCATATCTCAAATTTACAATTTCAAGCTCTCCGCTCAAGTTGTTTAAGGCTTGTAATTCAGACAGTCCACTGCAATAATGTTCAGGAACATGATCTTTGGCCACGACAAATCTTGATAGTTTATTAAGGCAAGTCAGTTTTCCAATCCCACAAGGGATATGTGTCAACCCATCACATCCATCAAGGCTGAGATGCCTAAGACTGGCCAATTTTCTGATGTTTTTGGGTAACTGTTGAAGCCTGCTGCAATACTTTAGTTTCAGCACCTGCAAGTTT